>JANTPZ010095813.1:0-48336 GCA_025593235.1 Vachellia pachyceras | reverse complement strand
AATCTGTAAAAGCTATAACTTCCCAAACATAAATCACATTTCAAAACCTAGGTTTTACCTCGGAATCTGTGAAACCTAGGTTTCAAACCTAGCATCCAAACCAGCCCTAAAGATGATTTATATGGTAGTTTAAAATACTAACTTTAAAACATGTTAATGGGACTTGAAGAGGACATTTTTGTGTATTAAATGATAATTTAAATGCTCCAACATTTATACTTGAATTTTAAAGGTAATAAATCGGCAATTTTCAAGAAGCTATTTTTGCATAAATTAATTTTGGATTTTGCAAAATAGTTGCAATAAAGAGTGCTTATTCGACTTTTAACCCATCCCCGAGGAGTAGGAGAAAATTGCTGGATTTGTTTTTGATGGCCCTTTGTTATGGTGAGTTTGCTCCTCCTTTTGACTCATTTACTACTTCAAAATAAAATGTTATTGTATATTCTCTTGAGCCCTCACAATCTCAAATAATGCGGACTCTTCCTTTGACACATTCATACACATTATTTTCAACATTTTCATAGGGTGCAAAATACAATAAATACTTGGGAAAATGATGAAAAAATTATGACATGAATTTCAAAATTCCTTAAAGGTCATGTGAATTGTTTATTGGCCAAAGGATAGATTGGGAACGGGTAGCAATTTAAAATATGAAAATGGTAATGTTACATAATTGCCCTTCATTTAAAAAAAGAGGAAGAACATACTTCATAAAAATAATAATGGGACACCATACACTCACCTATTATGCTCTCAAGAAATAACTTTTTTCTAACCTATAGCTTCCAACTTATCTTCTTCCCCTCTTAACAATAACATAAAAGCAAACTCAATCCACAATATTAGGAATCTCCGATAACAAAACTTAACGAGCCAATATCTAAATCAATCTTTTTCTTGTTCAGTTCATTGATAACTTGATGAGCACTTAAGATTAACTTACACAATAAATATTCCCAATTCATAATTTCAATACAACATAATTTTCTAACATTAGTACACCTCAAACTACAAAAACCCACATATTTTAGCAACAAATCCTAGTAGGACAAAATTATTGTTCACATAAACAGTATCGATAACAGTACCGTGAGCTGCATTTCAATAACCCATAGAAAAATTCGAATTCAATGTTCCATATAATTGAAGAAAGCTCTGATCTTGCTCATAGCTTTATTTAATCGGCAAAAATCTTACTTTTTCTCAATCTTGCTTATAGTTTTTAATTTATTTTTTAGTTACAATTAAAATAATTTATTTTAATTTAGCTTCTTTATTTTAATTTTGTTTTATTTTTAGTTATAATTCATTTTTATTTATAGTCTTTTTATTTTGTAACTCTCCACAACTGTGTTAGAATAGGATTTGACCAAGAGGGGGTGAATTGGTCTAATATAAAAATTTGCACATTAAAAAATCACAGAATTAAAAGAACAAAGTCATCGAGGGAAGATCAGTGATGAACACAAAGATCTATCCTAGTTTGGTCTCCTTGACCTACGTCCAATCCTCAGAGCACCTCTAAGATTTCCAAATCCATTATCAGAAAGAAGTTGAGACTTCACAAGCCTGTACAATCTGGGAATCCACTCCCCCTTTCTCTTTTCACTAAAACAGAGTCACTCACTCTCTGTTTCTATCTCACTTTCAGTCAGCTAACTCAAGGTCCCATTCTTGAGTTTCTCACAAGTTTTACAGAGTATTTTTGCCTCAGATATCTCTCTCAAGAGAGTAAATGGCTAATAATGAAGCTCAGAAAGAATTAAAGAAAGAATACATGAATGTAGTAAATGCAGCTTTGAATGCTTAGGATATTCGTTGTTCTTTTCTCTGTATTGAATGCTAGTCCTTTTATAGTTGAGAGACTCTTAAATGTCCGTTAGACTCTATTTACTATCCGTTACTCTCACCGTCTACCATTCAGCTTACTCATTAATGGCATTAAATGCTTCTGAGTCAGACGAGGTTGAAAGTTGCAGAACAACGTTAAAGACTCCGAGTCTTGGATCATGCCTGTTTTTCTTTCCTCATTTAATGTTTCAAACCTCTGCATTTATGAAAGTAGTTAGAATTCAAAAGTATCGTTACACACATAAGGAAAGTATGTGTATAGCGTAGTTAAAATGTGTCAAAGACAAAGCTGTCAGATAGAGAGAGAGTGTGTGTGTGTGCTTGAGCACAAGATTTTAATGCTTAAGTGTAGCTCAGAATATTTCAAAGAAAAGTTCAGTGCTTTGATGTAATGCTCGAGTATTATATGAAAGTGTTTTGAAAAGAGTTAAATACTCGAGTAAGAAATTTCAGTGCTTGAGTATTGATAATGCTTCCAATGAATACTCGAGTATTCTGTGCCAGTGTTGGAATATAAGTTTTAAGAATGTATAATACTCGAGTGCTAGATAATGATGCTCGAGTGTTATAAATGCTAGAAGTGAATGCTGGAGCATTATCAGAGAGTATTGGTGAACAGTTAAACTTTTCAGCTCGATGCTCGAGCATAAAAAGCTAGTGCTCGAGTATTGACAGTGCTTGCAGTCAATGCTTGCAGTGTTAGCTTCCATTGATGAGGGTTAAGTCACAACACTCGAGTGTTGTTAACCTGTGCTCGAGTGTTGGCTCTGCTGGAAGCTTTTACTTGAAATATTACTTGACAGAACTAATAGAGAACTCAACACTCGAGTACTGCAGTGCTCGAGTATTAGCTATGCTGTCAGCCAATACTGGAGGTGTTGTCGGACACTGTTGAGAATAGCAATCAACACTCGAGTGCTGAAATACAATGCTCGAGCATTGGCTCTGCTGTCAGCCAATACTTGTAGTAGTTCATTGCACATTGTTTATAAGATCTGTTTTAGCCTAATGCATGAGTACTGACTTGCAATACTCAAGCTTTGGCATTACTCTATGCCAATGCTTGAAGTGTTTACTCAGAGTATAGTTTAAGAACTTATTTTCAAAACACAGTGCTTGAGTATCACATTCCAATACTCGAGTATTGACAACACTCCATGTCAATACTTGGAGTATTACCTGGGAGCACTAAATTTTCTTAAGTTTAAAACTTGCAGTGCTGGAGCATTGAATCACAATGCTCGAGTACTGTCAATACTTTGACAAAAACACTTGAGTATTTTCAAGAAGCACTGAATCAAGGCTTTGAAACTTGAGACCCAAAAATCATTTTACAAACACTTAGCACAATCTTGTTATTATCAAAACCAGGTATCAACATTCTCCCCCTTTTTGATGATGACAAAACCAAAAATCAGAAATTTAAGATTATAAAAAAAAAATTAAATCAGATAGCAGATAAGCATGATGGTTAAATGATTTCTTCTCTCCATAATAAACAGATAAGCATCATTAGACAATTCTAAAGCAAATTAACTCATAATGGTTGCATATAAAATGAATCACAATAAGAGTACAAAAGCAGTTAAAATGAAATTATAAATAAGATTATTCCAAAAGACAATTCCAAAAGACACTGAAACATGACATGACAGACACAAAAGCACTAAAGATTCTGATTTCTTCTCCCCCTTTTTGTCATCAACAAGAAGGGTCAGTGAGAGGAAGAGGGTGGAGCATCAATGGTGGATGGAGGTGCATCAAGCTGAGGATTAACACTGATGGGCTGAGGTACAACAGAGGGAGCAGGTGAATCAGAGGGAGGTGGTGAGGTTACTTGAGGAGTAGGTGCAGGCTGAGGATCAGAATGGAGAAAGAAAGAAGAGAAATCTATCATGGCAAGCACTGCTTCAGTAGAAGGATCCTCAGGTGAGTGTGCTGGAGGAGGAGGAGGAGCAAAAGTAGAGGCTTGAGACTCTCTGATGAATTCCTCAATAGAAAGCACTCTACTGTCCAACCCAGTCACCTTGCTCTGCAATCTATCAAGTTTCTCCAATATGTCAGCCTTGAAATGTGAAAGGTCCTCACTCATTTTTGTGAACGCAGTTTCCAAAGTCTTGCCAATGAAATAATCATTTGCAGCCTTCAGAATGGTGCTCATGTATTCCTGTGACTGAGGCTTGATGTGGTTCACAAAGTTTTCACTCATTTTCCCAAACTTAGTTTCCATATATTGTTGAATAGCAACATGAGCAAATGAGGGGGCAGTGGAAGGCTGAGGAGGAGCAGAGGATTGAGCTTCATCTTGACCCTATGAAGCAGCAGATGTAGCCCTTCTCCTTTTCTTTTTGGCTTGAACTTGAGGATTCTCAATGCTTATGTTCATTCTGCGAAGGTGGACTTCTCCAAATAAGGTTGGCTCAACCACTTTGTCCAATATGTGCTAAATTTGAAGACTCTTTAATATTGATGATACTAGAGAAGGATAAGGCATAGTCATTCTCTTTGATCCTGAATGTACAAATCTCCACATTTCATCAAACACCATTTCACCTATATTTCTCTTTTCTTTCTTCATTATCCTTGCCATATTTCTATAGTCCATGTAAGCAAAATGGGTGTAATTTCCACTTTTATTCACTATACATCTAGAGTAGCTGTAGTGAATGACTCTTTGCAAGGGTGGCATGGTAGAAGGTTCAAAAGAGAGAGTGCCAGTGAAAGATTCTCCAGGCCTCAGCAAGCCAAAAATTTCGTCCTCATTCAAAGTGGATAGGTTCTCATCAAACTCAGCAGTTCCAAGGAATCCATTCAAAATATCTGAAGTAATAAAAATTTCTTTGCCCCTCATCTTTGTAACCATTGAATAAGAAGTAATTTCTCCATCTTCATTGGTCACAGAGTTTGAATACATATTGTTGTAAAAGATTCTAACTATCTCAGGGCAAAAATTATCTTTAATTTGAATCAAAGTCTTGTAATGATCTAGAAATTCAGATACTTTGAATCCCATCTTATCCACCTCCTTAATATCTACATACAGCAGGACATAAAGGCCTATTTTTCAACTTTTCTTCATACACAGATGGATTAGAGATAAATACCGAGGTAGTGTTGAATCCTTCTGGTGCTTTTGGAAGTTCATTCCCCCTTTTCTTCCATTTGCCTTTTCCTTTAGGTGTTGCCTTCGATGTAGCAACAGCAGTAGTTTCAGGAGTAGTTCCTTCACTCTCAGTTTCTGAGTAAGTAGCAGCAGTTTGAGTGGGCACAGACTGAGAGGTTGTAATCAGAAGACCCTTTCCCTTTTCTTTCAGGATGGATTTTGGTTGGCCGGCACTGGACTTTTGAGAAACAGGTGCCACTGTCTTCTCAGATGCCACAGGATCAGCAATTCTCACCTTTTTGGATGGTGGTTAGGAGGCAGACTTGGATGTGGAAGGAGATTGTGACTTACTCTTACCAGCAGTAGACTTTGTGCGAGCCATAAGGAAATTTGAAGCAAAATATGAAGAGGTGAGGAAATGGGAGTTTTCGGCAATGAGAGAGAAAAAGAGAAGATTTGAGGAATAAAATGAGTGCAATGAAGAGTAATAATAGAGCGGTTTGGCCAAAAATCAGTTTCTGAGAAAGATTGTAACGGTTTCAGAGCAATTACTGCAATTCGGGTTGAGAGGATTTTGTGATGCTCGAGTGTTAGGGTTCGAGTGTTAATAAAAAAGAAAGCATAAGTAACCAGAAACTGCCGGTGCTCGAATGCTTGTATTTAGTAGGCCCTCCTAGCCTTTACAAAGGGAATCACGTTACCCCTCACTAACTGCTTTAGAACAGAGTCCAAGTGCTTTGTTTTCTCAACTCAAACTTAGCCCAACAATCTCAAGATCTCAATCTTGAGTTTCTCATGGAAATACAAGTTTGAATGACAATATGAACTCTCTCAAAGAGTAGATGAAGAATCACTGAAGCACTAATGACACAATAAATGATTTACAGAGAAGTTAGTGAGCGAATGAATGCACGGATGTATTGTATATTACTTCATTGCTGCATTCATCTTGAATGCTCACCTATTTATAGGTAAAGAGCATTAACTATCTGTTAGAAACATTTATGTTTTCGTTACTCTTAGTTACATCATATGAGTCTTTGTATTTAATGCTCCTGTTGCTCTCTTCATTAATATGGTCGTTGAGCTTCTGAGATGGTGAACATTGAAGTGGCGTTGGAGACAAAATCAGGCTTGCACATTCTCTGTTAATAAGTCAAACCACACGTTATTTATGAGGGCATTTAGGATTAAAAGTTTGTTACACAAGAGGAAAGATCCGGCATAAGGTAATGTCTGCTATCAGATTGGTATGTGTCAGAAGAAAAACAATACTCGAGTATTGGTTTAGGGAACTCAAGTGTTGAGATAAAATTGATTGAAGAAAATTTTAATTTCATGTCAAAGTACTTGAGTTTTAGGAGAGTAACTCGAGTTTTGGAAAACTTCTTAAGTAACTTGAGTTGTTTCAGAAAGTGTTCCAATGTAAAATTTGAAAACTTTCATTCATAACTCAAGTTTAAAATCAGGTGTTGCATAACTCAAGTTTGTGGTGACAGAACTTG
Organism: Vachellia pachyceras; assembly: GCA_025593235.1. Taxonomy (NCBI): domain Eukaryota; kingdom Viridiplantae; phylum Streptophyta; class Magnoliopsida; order Fabales; family Fabaceae; genus Vachellia; species Vachellia pachyceras. The sequence continues at coordinate 41,871 of JANTPZ010095813.1, read as the reverse complement.
AGTGTTTGTGAAGCCTTTTAATACAAATGCATTTGTTAGAACTTAAGTTTAAAAAGAAGTTTTGGAAAATGTCTTCAAAAATTGAGTGTTGGTGCATAGAACTCAAGTTCTCAAGGAAGTTTGTGTATTCTGAGAGGTTGTGAACCTTTAACACTCAAGTTTTAAAACAGCAAATCTTGAGTGTTGCATAACTTCCTTCACAACTCGAGTTTCCTTGAAAGTGTTGTGTAGGAAACTTGAAATTTTGAGCTCAATACTCGAGTTTTAGGAATCAAAACTCGAGTTTTCATAGCACTTATTTCATAACTCGAGTTTCCTTTGAAAGTGTTGAGTTTTAAACCAGTTTCAAACTTCATAACTCGAGTTCAAGTGTTAACAACACTTCAACATAAACACAAGTTTCTTTTGAAAGTTTTGAATTTGGAAACAATTTTAACTTACATAACTCAAGTTTTGTGTAACTCGAGTTTTGAAATCAAAACTCGAGTGTTAGTAACACTTCATTTGCAACTCGAATGTCCTTAAAAGTTGTAAGTTTCAAAAACATTTTGTAGACCTAGAACTCGAGTATTGAAACATGGAACTCAAGTAATGTAACTTAACATCAAGAAAATCAAGATTCTTTTAGGAAAACCAAGTTTAAAAACATTTTCTAACTTCATAATTCTGGCAAAACATAAAATAGAGTTTTTGTTATCATTAAAACATAGTGTCAACAAATGTTAACCATTCAAGTGATGTGGATTGACTGGATCCACAAAGAACACATTTAAACCATAAGTTCCTCCCTCACAACAATGGGGTGTCATAGGCCTGAATAACATAATGGGCATAGGATCATTGAATCAATTGGATTTTATCAAGTGAAATTGTAGCATTTTAGGGGATTTTAATGTTATTATTGGGATTTTATTGAGTTTAATTACATTAATTATGATTAATGATGATTATATGAAATTAATGTCAATTAAGGGTACTTTTGGAAGAAATTGGAATCAAAAGATAAATTAAAAAAGAAATTTAATGCTAGATAAGGATCAAACTCATAAACCCATTTATTTTGTTTTATTTTATATTATTCTATTTTATTTTTTATTATTATTGTTAGTGTAGGATTTTGACCAAGAGTGGGTGAATTGGTCACTTTTAAAAAATTGCAAACACAAATGCAAAATTAAAACAAGTTCACCGAGGAAGCAGAGAGAATGTGAACACAAGAGATTTATCCTGCTTTGGTCCTCTTGACCTATGTCTAGTCCTCAGAGCGCCTCTGAGATTTTCAAGTCCACTATCAGGAATAATAGAAGGCTTTACAAGCCTGTACAATGGGAAATCACTCCCCCTTACACTTTTCACTAAAATAAAGTATCACACTCTCTATTTTTCCGCTCAAACTTAGCCTAACTGACTCAAGGCCTCAACCTTGAGTTTCTTACTATTTTACAATGAAGAAAGGCTATATAAAATCTTGTAAAAGAGGGGATACGAATCACTAAAGTAAAAGGAATGTAATGAATGAATTGCAGAAAAGTAGATGAATATAGTTAATGTTGGATGTTTTCAACGCATGTGTCCTCTCCTTCATCTTGAATTCTTGGCTCATTTATAGTTGAGAAGTAATGAATTAGCCGTTAGAGAGAATTAATGCCCGTCACTCACAACAACCATCTTCAACGCTTTGCCATTAATGCTTCATTAAATGTAACTCAAACTGTCGATGGCGATATCAACGGATAAACTTTAATTATTTCTGTTGGAAATGGTTTTAGGCAGCGTTGTTCTCATTTTAATGAGTCAACCAACCTGCAATTATGAGAGTAGGTGAAATTTGAATAGCTAAGCACAAATAAGGAAATATTTTGTAGGGTGTAGCGTAGCTGTTAGAATTATAGTTATCAGGAGAGGCAATACTCGAGTGCTATGTAATAATGCTCGAGTGTTGCAAAATAAGTTTCAAAGAAAAGCTCAATGCTTTTGTTAAATACTGGAGCACAGAAGAAAATATTATAAAAAATGGTCTCGATGCTCTATTACTGAAACACAATACTTCCATTAATGTTAATACTTTTAGTTGTGCTCAAGCATTAGTACTAGTATTGCAAGTAAAATCATTCAATGCTTGAGTATTGAAACTTAGTGCTTAAGCACTATCAATACTTTTGTTTGTTGCTTGAGCATTTTATGAGATTATTGAAGAAATGAAGTGTTTGAAACTCTCGATGCTCGAGTGTTATGAATGCTTTCACTGCTGCTAGGGCAATTTCAGAGAGCATAAGAGAAAAATTGAGTTTAGAGCCTGATGCTCAAGCATTAGGTGCCAGTGCTCAAGCATTGGCAATACTTCCTATCTGCTTGTAGCATTCTCTGACAGCACTACTTGGAAACTCCTCAACACTTGAACACTAAGTCCTGGTGCTTAAGTATTGGCTATGCTTTTGACACTGCTCAAGCATTCCTTGGTGACAATGCTTAAGAATTTGATAGACTTAAGATTTCCAATGCTCGAGTGTTGGATGTGCTTGAACTTTTGCTGGAGCATTTGGTGAAAGAATTGCATTTGTAAAGGTCGATGCTCGAGCATTGGGCTGCAGTGCTTGGGTATTGACAGTGCTTTTGCTCATGCTCCAACATTGGTACAAGTACTACTCAAAATGCTTAAATTTTAAAGCACAATACTCGAGCATTGAGCTGCAGTGCTTGAGTATTGAGCTGCAGTGCTTGACCATTTGTGAAAGCATTAAGTTTGAAAACATTTTGTAACTTTAAAATTCAAGCAGTAGTAAGCCAAACTCAAGAATTGCAACTTTAGCATTAATAATACAAGTTCACAAACACTTTCTTACTTTATAATTCTTGCAAAAAATAAAACACTAGATTTTGTTATCATCAAAACATGGCATCAACATTCTCCCTCTTTTTGATGATGACAAAACCATAAATCAAGAATTATGAAAAGTTGTAACTTTGAAAAGTTTTAAATTATAATGATCAAACTGAAGTATGTGAGATAACATAGATTGAATGATATAGCATAATCACAATAGAGTTCAAGGACATAAACAAAGTTAAAAAATAAACAACATAAGCAATGTGCCCAATAATATAAATTTTGATTTCTTTTCCCCTTTTTGTCATCAATCAAGAAGGACCACTGAGGAGAGGAACCAAGGACATTAGGGGTGTTAGAGGGCTCAAGGGAGGCATAGAGGAAACAGGGGATCAAGTGTCAAGTAAATTGATTAGAGTTCAATTTTTTCAACATTTTCTTAGTTTTCAATTTTGTTATTTTAGTATTTTTCATTTGTTTCTGATTTTTCCTTTTTCATTTGAAAAAAATTATTGGTTTTGATTGGTTGCTTGTGTATGCCAAGAAGGTGCAAGTCTATAACTCTAGTTTCCTCTAATTCTGAACTTCAAAGGTCTTCAAGGAAGTTAGAAAAGAAACATAGCAGAAAGGGCTAATGAAATTATAATTGAAGAGGAAAATCTTTCACACGAGTCTAACTTGTCTTCTTGTGAATTTAACACTTCTAGTGATCATGATGTTGAAATAGACAATTCAACTAGTTTACAAGTGGTGGTTGATTTAGGTGATATAATGGAGCATGTTAATAATCCTAATGGTGGTAATGATGGAGGAGGCAATTGACATGATGTGGAAGATCATAGAGTATGTGAGAATAATGGATGTAACCCTAGGAGAAGAACCATTAGCGAAGCTACTACTTCTAATGCAAATTTTGATTCTTTTAATATTGCATACCCTAATGTTGATGTTAATTTTGAAATCAAATGTCCATTACATAATTCTTTGCCTAAATTCTATGGTTTGACAGTAAGGACCCATACAACCATATGAAATCTCTCTCTCTCTCTCTCTATGATATGGTTTAGCATAAGCCAATTAGTGCTAGTCTGGATGAGATTCTTTGAAATATATTCCATTTGTCTCTGAAAGGTAAGGCACAAGAATGGTACATGAGTTTCCCTATACATATGGCTTATGCCTACCGCAACTAGAACAACCTCATAAAAGCATTCTTGCAGAAATATTTCCCTACTTCCCGAACATCCACATTGAGGAAATAGATCTACTCTGCAAAGCAAGACTATGATGGGTCACTTTATGATTACTAGAATCATTTTCAAGACTTGCTTTCTGTAATATCCCAAATTTCAATGATTGTAAAGGAATATTAAATGGAGGGCAGCAATCAATAAAGGGTCCAAAAGGTAAAAAAAGATTAAAAGAAGTCCCGAGTTGCTTTTTTTTCCAATAAAAAAAATGTAAGAGCAAAATGGTCATTTTGAAAATATAAGGATATAATGGTCATTTTGAAAAGATAGGGATATAATGGTAATTTTTAAAAAGATAGGGACATAATGGTCATTTTAAGAAAAGACCAAGGGTATTTTGGTAATTATGAAAAAACCTAAGGGTAATTTGGTCAAATGTTGAACAAAATATCATAAAAAATTTTATGTCACCATCAAATAGAGAAAAATTCACTTATCAACAAGTGAGGCTCATTTCAAGTTAAAATGACATGTGTTTTTATTGCAGGAATTTATTGGTCATTCAATTTTTAGTTATTTAAATAAATAATTAGCCAAAATGATTATTTAAAATACCTAGATGCCTTAGATGTCTCATATCAAAGCAAGGAAAAATGGCTTAAAAATTTTAGTATTTTATAAAATTTTTTACAAGAGAAAGTGAGAAACGATTTCCTTGATAGAAGAGAAAAGACCCGGAGAAACCTTGAATTATGATTTTCTTCAAAAATTAATTAAAGATATTTCAGAAAGCAATAAAGGAAAAGTGTGAGAGTATCAGGAAGAATTTTATGAATTTTGGTGATATCAAATCAGGTTAACAATTAGAAAATCGCCTCAAGCATTTTCGAAAGCATAAAATAACTTTATGGAAACATAAAGTTTCCAAAAGTAAGTGTCATAAATGCATTTATGCCAATTGTGAGAGTTATTTTTGAAGACCAGAAAAAGGAATAAATATCCCAAACAAGTGGTATAATTTATTAAAACAAAGTTACTTTATCAATCCAAGTTTACAGGATTCAGGGACACATGTCACCATTTTAATTTGGCACATGGGGACAGTTTTTATTATCATTTTCAGATCATTAATGGCAGCATATAACGTACAGAAAAATGGAAAATGTGTTGGGCGATTTTCAACCATTAGATCATTCAATTAATGCAAGATAAAATCCTAGCCCTTGGATTAACTTTTCATACATTTAAGTCATCTTTCTTTAGCTCTTCTAGCCCATTATTTTCGTGCAAACCAGCTGCAAATAGAGAAAATAGAGGTGTGGAGAGGAGAAACCATTGAATAAGAGAAAAAGCTCCAAACAATACAAGGTAAAGTTAAGTTTTGATGAAATCTTTCACATATTCTTACTCCTTGGACGTTCCTATTCACTTCTATTGGTTTAGTTTCTTGAATTATGCTTATTTTGGGCTTATGAAAAGTTAGGTTTTTGAGAGAGAAAATAAGAAAGAGAGGGATTTAAATCAAATAATTGGTATCAAACAACTCTATGCAAGTGAAATAATCATATTTTATCAAGTGAATTTATAGCATTTTTGAGGATTTTAGTGATATTATTTGGATTTTATTGAGTTTAATTGCATTAATCATAATTAATGATTATTATATAAAATTTAAGCCAATTAAGATATTTGTGGAAGAACTTGAGATCAAAAGATTAATTTGAATTAATACATCTATCAATATAATCTTAGAAGATTCTGAATTCAAATTAGTAAATCTTGACTTAGAAAATCTAAGATTCTGAGTTTAAAATTCAAATCAAGGACTACACTCAAATCCATTTATTTTATATTATTATATTATATTATATTATATTATATTATATTATATTATTTGTTTGCTTTGATAAGAGAAAAGGAATTCACGCTGGGAAATTCATGGGCAGGGATGCACGTTTTGGGCCTCTTCTTTGATAGCCCACACACACATGAAAAGAAAAACCCTATTAATTCATTCAGACGCTAAGCAATAAGCATTGGAGAGCGCCGCATACACAATTGATTATTCTTCTTCATCCATTAAATCTCAAGCGGCGCACAGAGAGATTCATTGAGACGCACACGCCGCCTGGGTAAGAAGGAAAAGACGTCGTCAAAGTACCCATTCTAGAAGACGCCGCCATTCATCCATCATTAAAAACACCTCAGCCATTATTCTCCAGTCTCATCCATTCACACCGAGGTTCTTCTCCTCACTTCCAATGGCTGCAATGTTTGGATTCATGGGATTCTTGACGTCAAGGTTTGGCTAGATTCTTTAATTCTCTGATTCAACAATAATGATAGGAGCTTGATTCTTCAAATGAGAGTTTTTAATTACTTTAATTTCCCGTCCAATAATTGTATAACAATTCATAGGTCTTAGGATAATTTTTCTAATTATTGGAACAATTTCTATTGTTTGATAGGATTTATTTTAGAGATTATTGTGACTGAATTATTGTTTAGCAATTGATATTGGGCTAATTTAACTTTGATTTCAATTATAATATTCTGGTATGACGTTTATATTGATTTCAAAGTTAATATTTTGTGATTTTCTAAGGTGGCTTAGAATCTTCGATCATATAATCTTTTGCTAGCTTTAATTCTATTATTTGAATTTAAGAGTTACAATTAAGCAGTGGTTTTATTATTCTGTTGGCAATTAGTAAATTGGAAGTTTGGAAAATATTTTGTGGCAATTCAAGGTGGCTCAGTTGTTGGATTAAAGCTTAATTATAATTCTTTAATTCATTATTTTAAACTCTTATATCTATTGAAGTGATAATTGCCCACATTATTGAGTTGGAAGATTGATTATTATCATCATTTATTCGTGTGTTTCATTTTTTATTTCTTTTACCAAAATTTGTTTCAGTAATTTTTATTAAAAATAATAAAAAAAAATATTTTAATTTCAGTTTAGGTTGCTTGCCTTCAATTATTAGGAATTAATTTCATTTTCGGCTTCTCAAAGTGAACACGACCCGGATTGGTGCTATACTACATTAATTCAGTTAAATTATTTTTGACACAGATCTAAGGCGAATAAAGGTCCGCTTGTCAACAAGCTAAGGAGTTGATTAATGTATAGTTTGTGTTGATTGTTGTTGTATTTGGAATTTTGGATTCTTAAACCCTAGGGGGAGGTGCTGCACGTTTTCCCTCTTGTATAAGGGAGGTGTATTTGATGTCAAATAATGCATGGCAAGTAGTGTGGGATCAAGAATATGCAATTACATGCAATGGAAGTTTGAAAAATCACTTTGTTCTTGTGCATGAGTATTTTCATTTAGATTTGTAACTTGGGCAAAGAATGTGTCTTTTATTATTTTTATGATTCCATTGGCTTTAGAATGAAAAATTGTATAGTGTAGAAGTGAGAAAATGATTTTGGAATTAATTTTGACAAGTTTAAGGGCAAAAGGGCTCTTAAACTTCAAGAAGAGTTTTGCATGGTTTTAATGTGTTTAAAGACTTGATAATGACTTGTTATTAATGTGTAGAAAAGTGATTTGTCAAGGGAAAATTTTGGAACAACACAAAGGAAAGTTTTTAGGTGCAAAGTAAAGTTTAGGAGTAAAGGTAGAAAAAGCTATTAACCTTACACTAAATGTTGCATTGATGATCGTTTGTGATTTGTGCTTTATTATATGTCAAATTTGTGATGTTTGAATATGTGATGATATGTTTTTAGCATGCTTTTGCTATATGTAAAGTGTTATAAAATTTAGAATATCACATGTTCATGCATATGAAATCAAATTATGAATAATTGTCATGCATTTTGGTGAATGTGTTGGCGTTTTTGCTATGGGATTTGTTTGAAATCTCATTATGCCAAAATAACCATTTTAGGCTCAAACTCAAGTAAGGGCAAAGGCAAGGTGAGGGAAGACTAAAGGAAGCTATATGTGCTCTTTTTGGTTGTAGAGTTACTTGATGTTTATGTCATGTATATTTTGAAGTGTTTTGGAACTCATGTATTATATAAACTTCTATTTGTGAATATGTGAAGGCATGTGGATATGTGTATGACTATGTGCAAATGAGGTAGTTTGAACAAGAAAATGATATGATAAATAAGCAAGCATGATTTGATAAAATTAGAAACAAGAAAATGGTTTAAATAGGTCCAAACCTATATGATAAATCATCAACTTTGTGCTATAGGGAAAAATGACAAATAAAATCCAATTAATCTGAAAATTTTCCGAAAAATAGTTCATATGATATGCTTTAAAATAAGACCAATTTCATAAATTTGGACATCTATATAGAAAGTTATGGTCATCCAAAAGTTGTGAGAAAAGCAGGGAAAATTGAAAAATGACCATATGAACAGTGTATCTTTATATGATAAACTGTATTAATCAGGAAAGTTTTTGGACAAGTAAGTATTTTCCCATATAGAGAATTGTATGAAATTCATTTAAAGACTTGAACCACTCAATTTCAATTTTACTAGAATTAGTTATGAATTTTCAAAGTTGACACAAAAATATGGAATTTTGACCAAATGAATAGTCACTCGTGGCAAACTTTGGAATTTCATTTCTTTAGCCTATTTTGAGTAAAGGAAAGTGTTTGAGAGGTTCAGTAATGGTCTCTAATAAATATAATGTTGAAAGGTGAGGTGTTACACTTTCCACATGTCCACACCACCTTATCCCAGATGAACAGTCAGTGCAATACTTTTATGATGGACTTAAGACCCAATATAAGGGGATGTTAGATGCTGCTTCAGGGGGTTCTCTCATTGATTTACCCCTGAGGAGGCATGGGAGCTAATTAAGGAAATAGCCTTAAACCATGAACAGTATAGCATCAGAGAGTCTAAAAATATTAATGCAATGCATATTAATCCTTCTCAAGTACATATTTACAACTAGATGCATTCACTTCTCAAATTGCTGCACTGACTACACAGTTGTATCAGCTTGCATCCCATACTTCCTCTATTGACACTCAAAATCCTAAAACTATGGAGATAGTTGCACTTAGCTGCGAGCATTGTAATTCTATTATGCACATTTCTTCTGCTTGCCCACATAGATATGAGGAAGTTTCCGCCATATATTAAGGAAGGGCTAATCAATCTAGACAATGGAATCTATGCTCAAATACATATAATGAGGGGTGGAAAGCTAATTCTAATTTTCGAAGGGAAGGAAGTGATAATAATCAGATTCAAGAAGGGTTTCAAGGAAATATGGTTACTCAAGAGCAATCTTACTATGGAGTGTTACAAGTTGAATCCACTAGAGCCATGTCTACCCCACAATAACTGTATTCCAAGGATGATGAACAATTTTCTCGAATTCTCAAAGGTAGTGAAGCAATGATTGAGCACATATCTAAATCTGAAGCTAGATTTGCAGCCTTAGAGAACAAAATAGAGCGGTGGGAAACCAGAACCTTTAATTTGACTTCTTACATCACTAATTTGTCAAATGGAATAAGTGAACAACTAGCTAAGGCTAGTGGTTCAAAGCCTTCCGACATGGTAATAAATCCTAAATCTTTAAATGCAGTTACATTATGAAGTGGTAAGGAAATTTGTGCGAAAAACGTACGATTCAAAGATGATGATGATGAGGATGAAGAATTAGTTGATGAAGAGATAGAAGTTGAGTCTCCCCTTTCTACAACAACTCAAGAAGTGCTGATAATACAGGCTCACCATCCCCTCCCCTATTGGTATGCAGCCCGCACCGTCACTGGCGGGTGGGTGGGCTAGCCCGCCAACATATATATTTTTTATTTTTTTAAGAAAATTAAATTTCTTCTTCTTCTTCTTCTTCTTTTTTTCCAATTTTTTTCAAAAGATTGTATAATCATTTCATATTAATTGATACATGATTCTGTTTCTACTAATAAATTTTCAAAAATGACATTTGTTCATGTTTTAAAACAAAAATATAAATATTAATGTGTTGTTATAATTTAAATATAATATTATAGAAAGTTGATATGAAAAATAAAATATTCTATACTATTTTTGAATGTATTAAGTATTATTTATCATACTTCAAAAAAATATTGAAATGAAAATGGTAAGAAATATATAATATATTATTTTTAAAATTAAAAATTAAAAAATATAAGTGGCGAGCGGGCTGGCCACTTGTTGGCGGGTTGGGCTCGCGGGCCCAACCCGTATTACTAGAACTACACTCAAGACATCCCCAATGCTACTCAAGAAACTACCATTCAATCCAAAAGTGCTAAAGAGAAGTGACTCATGGAGAAATCACGTGAGCAATTGTTTGTTCAAGAGAAAGAGGAGTCCATCACTGCTAAGCAAGGCCAAATGAAGAAAGGATCACCTTCCAAGGGTGATGAGGTAAATATTTGTGACTTGCTTTTTCCTCATTCCTATCTCATGAGTAAGAAAGTTAATGAAAGAAAGATAATGTTGAGCTTTTTAAAATGTCTAGAAAACTTGAGGTTAATGTTCCATTACTAGATTTAGTTAAAAAGATGCCTAAATGTACTAAGTTTCTAAAAGATTTGTGTACAAACAAGAGGAAGTATAGGCATAGTGAGAGAATCCAACTAGGGTCTAATGTTAGCGCTATATTCAAGCCATATTTACCTAGTAAGTGTAAACACCTGGTGTAATATCTATGCTTTTAATGTTAACTGAAATACTACTAAACCGGTAGATATGAAATGAAATAGGGCCCAAAAATAGTTAGCACATAAAGAGAGAAATGTATTGCGCCGAAAAGTGTAAAGTCAGACTAAGCCTAGCGGATGGAATTTTATAAGAACTCCGCAATTAAGCGTGCTTGCCTGGAGTAATGGAAGGATGGGTGACCCCTTGAGAAGGACATAAATGTCATTAAATAAAAAGATTAAGGGCATAAAAGTCAAGGCCAATTTTGGTATTTTGAAAGATTAGAAAAGGTAAGGGCATTTTTGTAATTAAGGGAAAATGTAAAGGGTATTCTGGTCATTTGACAAAGTCAAAGTCAAAAAGTCAACAGTTGACAAAAAATTCACAAATACCCAATAGATAGAGCAAAACTCACTGATCACCCGTGTAGGTCTTGAATCTTTGAGTTCCAACTTAGATTTTTGTCTATAGAATTTTGAAGGGTAGAAAGCAGAAAATAATTATTTACGGTATCAAGAGACCCCAATTAGTTGAACTCGGAATATAGAAAAATAAAGTGAATTTTATAGTATTTTATAAAATTATTGTCCAATATTCAATAAAGGCGATTTCCCTGAATAGAGGGAAAAAGACTCGAAAACCCTTGAAATATAATTTTCTTCAAAAATTAATTTTAGATAATCCAGAGGGCAAATTGAGAAGCAGAAAAGGGGTGGAGCATCAGTAAAAGTTGTAGTAATTTTTAATGCCCTAAAGCTAAATTGCCCGTTGGTAGCACGTTTTCAGGGGTTTGGACAAGGTAAAATAATCCTGTTGATTTTGGACGATTTCCAAGGGTACTTTTGGGTAAGAATTTTGCCATATTAATGAGGAAAATATGGAGATTAAAAGAGGAAGAAAACATTCACAAAAAAGCAGAGAAAAATTTACATGAATAAAATTATGTTTATCAGTAGAAGTTGTAACCGAATGGTAATTAGTTTGATTTGTGTAACTAAGCCCTAACTATTAGTTACAACTATTAAATACCAACCAATGAGAATTAAGCATATGAATAAAAGGTGGTGGAATTTCAACCATTAGATTAAGTTTCAATTTCAAGATGTGATCTTAACCATTGATTTCATTATGAGAGATTTAATTAAGTAGCCAAGTCCCTTCCTTCTTCCTCATTTTGGCGACATATTGGGCAGCTTTGAGAGCTTAGAAGTGATGCCATTTTTACCACACAAAGAGAAGAACAAGCTTACAAAATAGTAAGGTAAGAGGACTTACCATACAATCAAACACATATTCTTGATCCTTGCAACCTCTTCTACCTTTCTAATGGTTTATATTTTTTTTATTAAACCCCTCTTTTGCAAAATTGAAAGTTAGGATTCTTGAGAGTGAAAGTAAGAACGAGAGGGATTTATAGCCAATAACTATATGCAAAATACTCCTTGCATGATAAGGAGTAATTTGGTGTGTATATTGTTGTTGTTTGTTTGTTGTGTAAATTTTTGGAAGCACCAAAATTAAGGGGAGGTGCTGTGCAAATTTCCATTTGATGTAGAAGAGTTATATTCAAGCCAAACAATACAAGAAAAGTAGTATGGGATCAAGAATATGTGGTTATATATGTTGAAAGTTTGAAAAATCATGTTATTGTTCTTGATGATGATTTTAGGCCAATCTGGAAAATGGGAGAAGGAGTGTGATTTTGATGGATTTAATGCTTCCAATGGATTTAGGATGAGAAATTGTGTAGGTTTGAAGTGAGAAGAGGAATTGGGAAACATTAAAAATCATTAAGACAAGTTTTGAAGTTGTAAGGGTCTTAAAAAAACAAGAGAGGATTTTAGTGCGTTTTTGTAATTTCTTGCATGGTTGGTGATATGGTATGTTCTTGAATCATGTTTAGACAGTTGAAACATTCAAGAGCTCATTTGGAAGGTTAACCTAGAGGACTTCAAAGTCAAGGAAAAAGTTAAGAGTTTAAGGTAGCAAAACTTTCTAACCTTAACCAATATTGTTGTGAAAATGTTTTGAATTTATGCATGACTTGTTGATGAATATTATGATGATGAAGTGTGTACATGAGTATTATTATGTTATGGCCATATGCATGAATATGTTCTTGTTGCACATTTAAATTATTAAACATTCATACTTATTTTAAAGAATGTCATGCATTTTCCTAATTAGTAAGTTTTGTCATTGAGATTTCAATGAAATCTTGTTCTTTCCAACTAATCATTTCTAGATGGGAGCTCTAACAAGGGTAAGGACAAAGTGAATGATGCTTGAAGCAAGCTTAAAGTTGCTCTTTTGTGATGTTTTGGTTATGTAAAGTAGTTGCAACTTATCTTTAAAGTTAGGTAAGTTAAATCTCTACACAAGTAGTAGATAAGAAGATGAGGGAGCATTCCTTAGACATAGGTGAATGCATGTATAATCATGAGAAAATGAAGTAAATAATTGAGTATGCCTAAAGGAAAGATTTTGGAAATGGCAAATTTTCATAAAAGTGATTAGAAAGCTTACCAACCCATGAACTTTGGGCTGACACGAAAAATAGCAAATAATGTTCAATTGAGCTGAAATTTTCCAGAAAAAATATTTCACATAACATGCTTTCAAATGAGCTAAAGATCATTGGATTTAAAGTTTTGTGTGAAAATTTATGGTCATCCAAAGTTTCAAGAAAAACCTGGGAAAAATGAAAAATGACCATAAGAACATTACTTTTTCACGCAATAAATTGTATTACTTGGGTAAGATTCTGACCCAATGAGTATTTTCCCCCTATAGAGGATCTTTTAAGCGTCAAATACAAATTGGAACCACTCAATTTCAATTTTTCTAGAATTAGTTATGAATTTTCAAAGTTGGGTCAAAATTTTGGAAAATGACCAAATGAATAGTAACCTCAAACTTGAAATTTTCATTTTCAATTCTTTGGTCATTCTAAGTTATCCAAGGCCTAAAAATAGTTCAATATCAACATAAAATGAAGCTAACGAGGTTAGTTAAGGTGTATGACATTTGTTGGTATCAGAGTAAAGTTCTGGGATTTGATTGGATTTACTAATGCATTAATTGTGCATTATTATAAAATGTGTTAAGTGTTATATGATGAATTGGTTGCCTCTTTATGTTATATTATGTTATGTGCTATTTGGATTGTAGCTTGTGTTTATTATTATCTTAAAAATGCTTGAGTGAATGTTGATTAGTATATGTCTTGAAAAGATAAATGTGAGTAGTCAAGCATGAAAAATCAAAGTATAGAGGTTACGCAAGCACTTCATCATGAGGATGGGGCAGACTTCACCAATACCCTAGAAGTGAGTTTGCATTATGAACCATCAGTAAACCAAGGGGATCTCAGTGATGAAGATTGATCCATGCATGCCTGAAAATGATATATAATACATGCATGCCTAAAAATGATTTGAGATATTATTTTAAGCATGATTTCGTGCCTGAAGATAGTGAAAAGAAATTACATTCAAATGATATATAATCCATGCATGCTTGAAAATGATTTGAGATATTGTTTGCAAACTTTCATGTTGGGATCTTAGTTATAAAATATGCAAAAAATGTTTTTCTTATTAAAGATGGTTTTGAAATTGATCTATGCATGCTTGAAAATATTTTGGAGAAAACTGGATACAGAACGCTAGTTACTAACAGCAGTACTGTTAGTCCTTGGTGCACCATGGTTAACTACAAGCTCTCATGTCATTTGTGGGTGTTGACTCACGCCTGTTATTCGTGGCCTCAATTCGCGTCTGCTGGTTACTTACCCTCGTGAACTGTGTTCACGTCTATTTTCGTGGCCTCAATCTGCACATGGTTGTTTACCCTTGTGGACTGTGTGTCTATGCTTGATATTCCGTTCTGTTAAAGTCCTACGAAAATTTGAGATATGAATATTATTTTTAAATCGACTTTGTCAAACGAGTGGTTTTACAACGTAATTGAAATTCTTTAATAAATGATTTATTATGTAGTTTCAAATGTGACTTAATCATACCTTACAGAAACTGAGATTTGTTGTTATGTTATTTATCATAGTTGAATTAATTTAGATTACTTTCTTAAATTTAGTTAATTATATTCATGGGACATTATTCATTGGAAATTTACTTTTGGCTTCAGATAGCCCAGTTGACCATATACCTCTGATTGAGCAGTGAAGAGCCTCATTGTTATTATTAAAGACGTCGGCTTATTTTGTAGCTATTGTTCGGCGCATAAAAAAACTTATTTATGCACCATTTTTTAAGATTAGATGATCACGCAGTCTACAGCTAAGGTCCATTACTTTTATCATATTTTGATAGTGTCCAATACGTCGTTATACGCATTTTAGACTATTGTATTACCTAGTGATTTAACAAATGATATAGATATTTTTTAAACAGAAGGCTTAAGGAATGTGAAATCATTCATATTTCGTGACGGTCACATCTAAAAGTTTAGGCGTGACAGAGCTATTCCATGTGTACTAGCAAGGCAAGTTGTGGCACTCCTCAAGATTAAACAAATTTTTCTTACAATGATAAAAGGAAACAGAACAATAGAATGTAATATATCTCGACAATGGAAAAGGTAGTACAAGAGGAGTAAGAGAGGAGTACAAAGCTCTCAAGTGTTGTGTACAGAACCTTTGACCGAGGGACATTTTATAGGCAACAAGCCACTCAGTTTTCTCTCCAAGAATCACCATGTTTAATGTGATTAAAATATGAATATAGAAATTGCTCAAAATTATGAAATTGCCTAATAAAATTAAAACTCCATATGTTGATATAATCAAAACATATTAAAGCCATTCAAATATTTGGACGAATAAGTTTCAGCAATTAAGGTATTAAAGTCTAATTCTAACATGGATTTTCCATTTAAATCATGCAAAGCGTTCAACACATATTATGTATATTAAAGGCAATAAAATATTGCTTCAAAAACTATGCTTATTAGTCCAATCATTTTAACTTTTGGATTCCTCAATTAGAAGCTTGCAAAATGATAATTTTCTACTCTATGCTTCATCAAAAATAATATTTTGTATTTTTGAAGAAATCTTTGATAAAACATGCTTAGTATACATTTAACTCACACGTATGGGTAAGGGAAAATTGCCAAATTTGTCACCAGTGACTTTTATTTAGTGTTCATGAACTCGTACCGGCCCGGTCAAGTCAGCTCATGACTCAGTGACTCAGCCAAAAACTGGTCCAAGTGAGCAGTTGACCCCGTGTAATGGCATCTCGGTTGGACTCGCCATGACTCAAGGTGACCAGGTCTCGACTCGGGTGACCCACCGAGTTACATTATTTGCACATGTAGATCACTGTAAAGAGGAAAGAAGAGGAAAAAAAAGGAGAGTTGAAGAAGATGGGTCATTAACCAACAGTGTCGATTGCCTCCAGATCCAACACAATCTTGCCGCCTCATCCGTTATCTAATGCTTAATTTGATGATGGGGAAGGTTCAAGAAAGATGGACTCAACACCTCCATATCTGTTTGGTTAGCTGTTGTCGTTGGTCCACTGCTGTATCACCTGCATGAGTCTTCGCTACTACTTTCGAATTCCAAAAAACCAGTGAATGATTTGAATTCCCCACTCTTCTATTATCTATCATAGCCGTGGTCACCTACTTATAAGAAGAAAATCGGTGATGGAGGGAGGAAGAGAGAGGGAGGAAGGAAATAGATAAAGAGTATAGGAATTCTTATTTGCACCGCAACCGCCACCACCGAAGCTAACAAAAGGCTAAGGATATCAATTTCATTGTTTGTTCTTGATTAAAGCTAGCTATGCCACACTTAAATCTCCCTAGAAATCCCCATTAATAGCCCTTAGGTCCGCTATGTCTTATCATCTTTTTGCTTTTTCCATTTCAAAAAAGTTAAGCCTCATCACAACAGGGGAAGAAAGTATGGGGTTTTCAAAGCAGTGCTCAGTCTTTGAAAGGTTGCACCTCCTAACCTCACCTCTACTCTTAATGCCATCAATCTCAATCATCTATTCTTCCCCCCACATGCCTCTTGAACATTTACTCAGTTTTTAATTGGGTTAAGGTACAATTTTAACAATTAAATTTTTCTTGAGGAGTGTTTGGCACCATAAAGTTTCGGAAGCAGCAAAAATACACAATGTTATCAAAATGGTGCACATTTGACAATGCTAACGGATTTGCCAAAACTTCATTAACCATGCACATGTGACCATATGCTTGTAGGCCCCACCTGATCTAGCTATCAACCCTCACTCTCTCTCCTCTCACACATACACCTCTCGTCTCCCTCTTCCACACGACTAGAAAAAAGACGACGGCGAGGCACATGGAGTAAGGCAAGGAGGGGGTAATAGAAGCCATCGAGAACTGGAGCCTCACTTGGAGCTACATCATCTAACACACGAGAATGAGGTCTTAAGAATACTAAGGCCATTAACAATGAACGTAATGACGTAAGCACCAACACCACGAGAGCAAGATATCCGTCAGTGGCGTATCCGGTGTTGAGCTTATTGCAGCATTCGATGACGTTAAGCTCAGACTCGATGATCAGATGGTTGAGAAGTGTGAGGTTGAAGTTACCGGGAACATAAAAGACATCGGTAACACCAACCTGTATAAGCAGGTGAGCCAGGTGGCGACCCAGTGTGGCCTCACAGGTGGTGATCAGAGGAGCAGAGCCCTGGATGACAGAAATGTGGCCGTTTGGCAGGCAACTGACATCATTGCAGGCTAGTTTACATGCGTTCAAAGATCAAATGTTGGTGTCCAAGGTTTTACTATTAAAGCTTTTGGGTTGTAGGAGATTGAAGTAAGGTGTGAATGATGGAAATGAGAAATGAAATGAAAAATGAGTCGAAGACTGAAGAATTTGTATGTGCGTGGTTGATATGATGAAGAGGGAGGTAGAGAAAAAGAGGGATATATAAGGCAATGTGAAGGTGATGAAAAGAGGAAGATGAGTGAAAAGTCTGAGAACTTAGGAACAAAATACAAGGTGCGATTTTGGGTTTGTTTTTGGAATTAAAATTCAGCTTTTGGCGGTAGGTTACGCGTAGGCCTATCTTCTCTTTTTCACATCCCTTCTATATATGAGATCCACTTCGCATTACAATATAAACACCCGCCTCGATGCTCGAACCATCTCCGTCATCTGCCATAGTGAATCTAGGCTTGTCTTCGCTAGGGAAGTCGTTGGAGTGAACGTGAGGGAAGGGTTGGGATAGTTATGGAAGGCAAAGAAAGAATCAATATGGGAGCTACCAGATTGAAGAAAAGCATCATGAATATGAGGAGAGAGAGCTGCTTCAGCTTCAGCTTTTTTGGTTTTCATTTTATATATTATTTTATTTTATTTTCTTTGCAGTGGTGGTGTGAGCTTCGGTCAAACTTGCAGGTCTGTAAACCACATCATTGCCTCATCGCCAAAGTGGGTAACGGCCGTTTGTAAATTCTGTTAGCATTGTCATATGTGCATCATTTTGACAACATTATGTGCATTTTTGCTCCTTCTGAAACTTTATGGTGTTAGACGCTCCTCACGGAAAACTTAGTTGTTAAAATTACACCTTAAGCCTTTTTTATTTTCTTAAACACGTAATGAGTTGTCAATTTTACCCTTTTTGAAAATGTTTTATTGTGTTATTATATTGTGAGATTTATTATTTTAATTTTTTATTTCTCACCGGTTTGACCCCGGTTTGACTCTGATATGACCCACTACCTTATCATGTTCGATCACTGGTCTGAGTTCCTATACCTTGCTTTTATTATGCACAAGCCCTTTCCTTCTATGGACTCATTTATTAGTTCAAGATTAAATTTTAATATATATTCACTTAAACCCAATAATCCTAATTTATATAGGATTCTTTCTTTGACACACCCACAAAAATATTACATTATTTACACTAATTCTTCCAAATCATCCCGCATACAAAGACACCGAGAAAGTTTCCTTGGACTAGGGTCATTGCTTATTTTATAGCTTAAACACATTGGTAAATCACTACTAAAAGACACAGACAAGTAGTCAAGATTAATCAAAGATAAGCCACACTACTCTCTATTTGCACTCTGCAATATTCTTGATCCTCTATTATGATTCCTAAAAGGAGGTGGATGCCGAGCAATTCTTTCAAGGATTTGAACTGGTTTGGTCTTGTTTGTTCCCTAAGCACGAGGATTGCTTTTGAGGTAATTAACAATCACTAGAAATTGTTTAATTTTCTTTGTGGTGAGATTCTCATATGGGAAATTAAGTAATTCTACTACAATGTGCGGTTCTAGTTGATATTATCTATCTTCAAAGATCATTTCCAAAATACTCAATTCTTGATATACCAATTTCTTCTTTATCGACTGAGAGCATGGTCCTATATTGTTCCACGATTTTTGTATTGGAGACAATAGGGTTTTATGAGATTCCTCATCTTGAGAGAGCAGGGGGAATCCTCAAGTACAAAAACACTTAATTTATAAGAGAGCACATAATTCAATGACAATGGAACTACCATTGAAATCTTGGACCAATGGTACTAATAGCACTGTAAAAACAAGACTCTCCACCACGACTTTTAATGACGACTAAAAAAGTCATTGCTAAAAGTATAATCTTCCGTGGTGGTTTTATAAAATGCCATTGAAAGTCATATTTTCTGCTATGGTTTTTGTAAGTCGACATTGAAAGTCATACTTTCTACAATGACTTTTCAATCACAACTAAAGGCTATACTTTTGGTGAGGAATTCTTGCGGTCATCGTAGAATGCCACCATACTTCCAATGATGATTTTTTCCATCAGCGCTGAAGGAAAAACTTTTAATGGTGACATTTTCTGTCCCCGTTGAATGAAAGACTTTCAGTAAAGACTTTTTTCAATCACCGTTGAGGGCAAGACTTTCAACAGCAACCTTATCCATCATTGTTCAAAGTCATATTTTCATTGACGACTTTTTCCGGTTGCCACTGACTTTTAGTGTCAGCTTTTTTCAATCATCACTGATGGCATTACTTTCAGCATGATTGTTCGCTCCACTGCTAGGCAAGATGTTAAAAAAACTTTCAACTGAAATTTCTTATTAACAAAGAATGCAGTTTGTGTTTAAATTTAATATTGGAAATGTCATAATATTAAATATGTTATTGATGAAAATGAAATAGATAAGGTAATCCGTTTTAATTTTCATATATTTTATGCTTAGAAACAATTGTTCTACGAATTTAATATGATGTTCGTATATATGTATCTTCCCACCATAATCTCTCTATCTCTCTCTCATGTTCAAAATTGAAGACAAATCTAGTGATGATTGAAAGATCTAATCAATAATCCAACCATTAATATTTAAGGTTTTATATGGATTGAATCATTCTTTAAAATCAACATCTAATCGTATACTTGATCAAGATCATTCAGATTGGACTGAGCAAACGTCAATCATTTTCCATGAAAATTCTGAGTGAGATTGAGGACTCAAATGGCAATTCAAGATCTTCTAAAAAAAAGCACAATACGTTTAGAAACTTCACAAGAAGTTTCAACTTAATCCAGAAGGACATCACATTGCGATTATTATTTTTAAAAGATGTCCTCTCTGTTGTATTATTATAGCTTCAAAGAGACTTTTTAAGTTGTTTTAGTAAAAAAAGAATCAACCAAATGTTAAGTAACATAAAATGTGACTTGTCTAATAGATTAAATAATATGTGATTGAAACGGAAGAATGAGGAAGTAAAGATGAGGAAACAGAATGCCATAAAGAATCAGTGTCGTTTTGCTTAATAATGCTCCATAATTACTTGTAACTTCTGTAACCTCTCTTTAAGAGGTGTTAATTCACTGTCTGACCCTCCCTTAACATAAATTGGAGTTCATTTGCGTCGTAAGGGACACAGAAGGAATAAGATACATGTGAGCATTTCAAGAGTTCTGGAGCGAATTCTTTTGGTTCGTATACCAGTGTTTCTTTATACTCTCTCAAAACCTCCAACAAAATGACCTTATTTTAAAAATATTAAATATAATCCCACTTTTAGTCTAAGCAATATATTTATATCATGTAATATAATTTTTTTAATACAATATTGAAACATAATATGAATCATAATGACAATTTTTAGTTAATAAATATAATAAAAACGGAAAACATTTTATAAATATTTACCATTAAACTTGTAATTATTTTTTATATTAATTTATTATTTTCTGTATGTATAAATTATATTCAGTATAGCTATATGAGATCCATTATTTTTTAACATTATTTTAAAAATAAAATATTTTCAAAAATTATCAATATATATATGATTTACTCTATAATTGGCGTTCTTTTTTATTATCTTACACAACTTATTTTATTAATATCATATATTTTATTCGTATGTTAACTCATTTATTAAATAATAAATAGAAATTGATGTGTTAAATAAATAATAGTATATTAATCTTATGAATATTTTAAATTATTCAAAAATAATATTATAAATATTATATTAATATATACACGTTAATGAAGATGTGTGTGTGTATATATATATGTTATGAATTTCAGGTAAAGAAGATAGAGGAAGGGAGAGAAGTATGAAGTGATAGAAAATATATTGATTATTGCAAGTGTGTATATTACATATGTGATGCCTTATATTTATAGGCATGGATTTACAATGTCAGGGTGAATCAATATCAGAGATTACATGAGATAATAGTGGATACATAATCAGGGATAACAGAAAATATGGACATCCACATAGTAATATTCATCACACTCCCCCTTGAATGTCCATTACTAAACATATATCTCATTAAAAAAATTTCAACTAAGAGAAACCTTAGGGACAAAAACCTATTTAAAGAAAAAAAAGAGTACATAGTTTAATGATACACTTCCCAATGTTGCCTCGTAAAAAACCTTTTTGGGAAAATCTAGGGTGACAAATCCTACATACGAGAAAATGAGTACATCATGTAACGACTCTCCCTCTTGATCACATCACTTAATATCTCTGAGTGTGTGTTTGGGAATTCCGTTAGGAGAAAAAAGTTCTATTAAGAGAAAGGAGTTTGTGGATTTCTATATGGTTTTACAAATTTCAAGATGGTTTTTATGGATTTCGAGATGGTTTTTACGGACTTTGAGATGGTTTTGTCTCGGCTTACGTGTACCGTTTGGGAATAAAGTTCCCAAACAAGCACTGAGTCTGCAAAGTCTTATATCATGAATGAGCTCTTCAAATGTTATACCATGAAGTGACTTAGTGAATAAATCTGTTAGATAATTGGGATATTGAAGTTTGTTATACCCTAATAAGGAAAGCTTGCTGTTCAGTATGCATCTATTTTAGGTAATTAATGATTCTTATCATTTGAATAAAATAAACAAAGATATGGCGATCTTACACAGCCCACACCCTAGATGCAACACTTCGGTTTGTTATAATTGAATAGGAGAAATGGAAATAAATCCATCATTACAAAATTATTTTTAGAATGATACATTTCATAAAATGCAACTAAGCTTTCATAATATATAACTAAGTTTCCAAGTTATATGCAACTAAATTTTCACATTATACAACTGAATTTCCACCTATGCAACTGAGTTTTCATAAGGGTTTGATGGCATATCTTATTTTTTAATTAATTCCTCAAGGGTGATTTATCTCCTATTCTTTCCTATTATATTGTTGTTTGCTTTTACCTTTACGTAATAAATTATTGAGTTCTGTTCTTTCTGTTTTTTGTTTTGGCCATAAATCTCGGTTTCTTTAGAGATCTTTTTCAGGAAACTGTGACCAACAATTGTGATACATTACTGCCGGCAAGCACAAGCAAGATAAATAATTGTAGGAGTTGTCACTCCAATTTTCAAGTGTTAGTGCGAAAGTAATTTTAGTCACACATGCCAATATAAAAAGGAGAGAAAATATAAGTTTTTTCAACTTTCCATAAGAATATTTAGGTGTTTAGCTTTAAATGCTTCTTTTTTAATGAAGTCGTTAGAATTAAAATTACAATTTAAAAATAAATTAAAAAATCAATAATAAGAATTTGTAACTCAAGTGATCATTACAGCGATGGAGCTAGCAACTTCAACAAATAGATATCCATTAGGGCTAATATAATATTTCATCTATCAAATTTAATCTTATTTTTATTTTAGTCCATCAAATTTAGTTTTGATTACTCAAATTTTATTTTACTTAAAATATTAGTTCTTATAATCCAATAAAGATCTTGACTATTTTACCTCTAAGGGGTCAAAACCAAAATGGGAAAAAAACTTAGAAAGATGAGATATTGTATTAAAAGTGAAAATTAACATACATAAATTGTACATTTAGAAGTGTTCAAAGAGGCATCATAGCTTGCACTACTTTTGCAATTGCACAAACACAGGAGTAACAAGCAGGTAATGAGTCTACTAAAAGAACAAATACAGAGAAACTTGAGACCTTCATCACACAAAAACAAAAAAAAAACAAAAGAAGAAAACAGAGAGAGAGAAACCTGAGACATTATTGGAAATTCTCCGACGGATCTCTTCAATGGCATTCGGGACTTCTGTTTCTGGGGTCGAGACAATATGGAATTTTTTTGTTTGGAGGATTCTTATTGGGAAGGCAAGAAGTGTACTGCAGTCCTTTTAGAGGACAAACGACGGGTAGATTGCCCGCTCGGTTGGTGCCTTTAGTGACGGATTTGGGATCATAAAGCTCTGATGAGTTGGTTGCCCCTGAATCTGCTGTGACTCTGAGGATCATTATCGCGAAGACGAAGATGACGGTGGTTTTCTTCATCGCTGACCAATTCTTCCACAAGCTGAGCCTATCTCTCTCTATTCTTCCTTGGATTCTATTATCTGTGCTCATCCCTCCGATGAGGGGATATATACACAGGGCCTTGCCTTTTCTTTTGGCCACATATATTTATTGATCAGCCATGCACTGGGTAGATGGATGGTAATTATTTATTGAATTATTTTTCAAGTACATCAAATTCCATAAGTTACTAAGTGCAGAATTCTTTTTATGTACACCATAAAGTACTTTAGTATGCTAAATTTACTTGGAAAAAAATAAGAGCGCTTGATGTAGATTCACACTTAGTTAACGAGTTTGAAAATCTTTCTTAATTTCTATAAAACATATTTAAAGTAATAGTTTATAAGGCGATGAGAGGATTGGCAAGAAAAAATATCTTCGACAAAAGCAATACTCCACAATTTAAATGGGAATAAAATGTGATCCCCTTAGGATAGAAGAGAGTAACATTAAGTGAGGTGGGCAACTGAAAGTGATCTACGAGTAGAGCAAATCTGTCACATACATGTGTTTGTGTGAGAGAGAGGAGGCCAAATCTGTCACAAATTATTGCTTGATTTGTGTGATAAAACTTTCTTTCGTGGAAATCCCATCTATTTCATAAAGTCTGTTCTAACTGTTTCTTCAAGCTTTTACTCCTTAGATCCCAACAGAAGAAATAGAAAAGACAGACTCAGCGAATATCATAGATTCAAAGTGATGAGAGAGATGCGAAACGCTATCTCCTTCCAATTATTCTTCTTCTTCCAACTTCTTTCCACCATTGCCGTCACCTCCTACACTCCAGATGATAATTTCTTTGTCAACTGTGGTAGCTCCGGCAACTCTGCTTCTCGAGATGGCCGGGAATGGACCGGAGACAGAGGCTCCGAACGATTCTTTCTGGTCGAACCCTCCAACGGCAAAAACTCAACAGTAAGCGTGAACCCACTTGTCAAAACAATCCCTTACAGCACCGCACGCCTTTCCCGCTCCGAATTCTCCTACATTTTTCCGGCGAAGACCGACGGCCAAAAGTTCATTCGCCTCTACTTTTACCCATCTTTCTACAACCCAAAATTTCTTCGCTCTAATTCTTTCTTCTCCGTCAAAGTAGGGTCCCACACCTTTCTTAAGGATTTCAACGCTTCACTTAACGCCGACGCCGGCGATTCACTCAATTTTTTGGCTCCAGAAGGAACAATTGTACGAGAGTACTGCGTCAACATTGGTGAACCCAGTGAGGGGCTTATGATAACCTTTACGCCCAGCCCACTCATCCTAACGCCTATGCTTTTGTGAATGGGATTGAGGTCGTCTCTATGCCCACCTTTCTTTACCACACCAAACCTGATGAGCAACAATCTATGATGCTAAATGGTGGAAACCAGCAGTTTCGGGTAAACGGCAACCGTGCTCTCGAGACTATGTACAGAAGTAATGTTGGCGGAAGTCAGATCGCCTCCGGTAAAGACACCGGCGTGTTTCGAAATTGCGACCAATTGCCTACTTGAAGAGCGGGGAGCGCCCGTATAGTGTGTCATCTGGTTTTGGTTTAAACCTAACCTACAGAGACAATCAAAGTTATTTTGCACCGGATGATTTATACAAGACTGCTCGAAACTATGGGATGATAGAAACATCCAAATTTAACGTGACCTGAGAGTTTCAAGTGGACTCAGTTTGCTTACATGGTAAGATTGCATTTTTGTGAGTTTGATGAAGGCATAGAAAAAGTTGGAGACAGTTTTTCAAATCTTCATTAATGATGTTTTTGTGGAAGCTGTAGCCGATGTTATGATTTGGACCCAGGGCCAGATATTGGTTCCTGTCCATAGGGACTACGTGGTGTCTACACCGAACGATGGAAGCATAAAGAAGCTGAATCTTTCAATCAAGTTGCAACCACACTCAACTGCAAGAAGCAATTATAGAGATGTGTTATTGAATGGTATTGAAATTCTTAAAATAAGTGACTTCGGAAAAAATCTAGGAGGTTCCGATCCCGATCAACGTTCTCTTTCTCCCGTACTGCTTCCCAAGGCATCTAACAAGAACTCACCAAAAACGCGAGTAATTTCGATAGTTGTGGGGTCAGCTTTCGGCTTCATTGTGTTGTCTCTCATCGTTTTCCCGACTTATTTTCGATTGGCTAGAGCTGGAACCAACGAAGGAAATTCACAGTGGGGACAAAAATCAGTATCCACGTCAAAAGCAAACAAATTACCACAGTTACCATCCGATCTGTGCCGGTACTTTTCAATAAGCGAGGTAAAAGCCGCAACTAATAATTTCGATGATGGGTTAATTATTGGTGTTGGAGGGTTTTGTATTGTCTATAAAGGCCAAATCGACAACGGTTCAGTTTCTGTTGCAATCAAACGGCTCAAAGAAGGTTCACAGCAGGGGCACAAAGAGTTCCAAACCGAGATCGAAATGCTTTCTCAACTTCGTCACCATCATTTAGTGTCTCTCATTGGTTACTGCAACGATGAAAATGAGTTGATCCTCGTCTATGAGTTCATGGCTCACGGGACCTTTAGTGAGCATCTTTACGATTCTGAAAACCAATCGCTTCCTTGGAATCAAAGGCTGGAGATTTGCCTAGGTGCTGCCAGGGGACTTCATTACCTACATACAGGTGCAAAGCATGCAATCATTCATCGCGACGTCAAGTCAACAAACATCTTGATCGATGAAAACTGGATGGCCAAGATTTCGGATTTCGGACTATCCAAAATAGGACCTGCTGGTATTGCTAGATCAAACATTAGCATAAGTACATTAGTGAAAGGAAGCATCGGATATTTGGATCCAGAATACTACACTTTACAGATATTGACTGAGAAGTCAGATGTGTACTCGTTAGGCATTTTGTTGCTAGAGGCATTATGTGGGAGGCCTCCTATTCTCCGTGCGGTGGAGAGGGAACGCCAACACCTGGTAGAGTGGTTTTGAAGAAGTGTTGATGAGAATACGATTCATGAAATAGTGGATCCATTCATCAGGGAGAGCATATCAATGGATTGCTTAAACGCATATAGTGAGATTGCATTGAAGTGCTTAGCCAACAATGAGAATGAAAGGACATCCACGGGTGATGTGATGTTGGGCCTTGAGTTTTTGATGGAGATGCTGAACAAAGGAGAGAAGACAGACCTTGGTGGAACTCTAAATGAGGAAATTACTGTTGAAGATGAGAGCTTGTAAATCGATGTAGATAGATCAATGTGTTACCGTCCCACAGGCGGTCAGGGGAATGTTTTAT
Organism: Vachellia pachyceras; assembly: GCA_025593235.1. Taxonomy (NCBI): domain Eukaryota; kingdom Viridiplantae; phylum Streptophyta; class Magnoliopsida; order Fabales; family Fabaceae; genus Vachellia; species Vachellia pachyceras. The sequence goes on along the minus strand of JANTPZ010095813.1, from coordinate 15,103 downwards.
TAGCGTCAATGGATGAATGAAAAATCTTGGGTGGACTGCTTTGTCATTCACCAATTTGAACCTTTTTTTTTTTAATTGCATGCTGCACTATTACAGTGGACCACATCAATATTGTTTTCTCTTCACTGTCCAACTTGAGAGTATAAGCTATTATGAAAGGGTTGAGTATGTAAACTATTGCATTGTATCTGATGCTTTGCTTGACCTGTCAACAGCGAATTACTTGTTAGAAAGGGAATCTTCGTTTGGCATATATTTCCAAAGACGACTCCAAATCTTTCTTCATCAATAAATATGTAGTGTAAAGTAAAGGAGAAAGGAGAAATAGAAGGGGATGAGAAATAAAGAGACTAAGAGGGGAAGAAAGTAAAACGGAGGGCAAATCCGATAAATAGAGAGAAAAATAGTACTTAGAAAAGGAAAAACCCAATAATAATATATTTGAAATATCAAAAATGAAAATCCTAATAAATCTTATCGCATAACATTAAAATATTAATTATAATTTATAAATATTCTTATTCAAATCCCTAACGAATAATTATATATTACCTTTTATCCTTAAAATAAGATTTAGTTGATTAATTTAAGAAAATTAATAAAATTAAATAAATTACTTAATTATAAAATTTATCGCATGATACTTAGGTGTATAATAAAATTATATATATGTTTATAAATTATGAAAATCAGTTTAAAAATAATAAATATAAATACAAAAAAATTATTTAACTTGCTTAATAGCTTCAAATTAATCAACGAACTCTTATATATATATATATATATTAATGATTGAATGTATTGAATTCAAATAAATTCTAATAATTTCTCATCCCATATTCCATCACAATCTTTATATATTACGGTCTAAGGGACAACATTTATCAAAAGCTTAAGAGTTATGTGTTGGGATTAGAACACATACACGCAACGAAACAAATGAATTTTGTAAATTTTTCTAATCCCTCATTTGGATTTGTCAAAATGCGTTTAGATAGAGTGGTTAGGTCAATAACTTTTTCATTCCCAACATCCACAGCTTCCTCAATCTTTTCGCAATTCTCTATTTCAATCTCAAGGAACCGACGTTTCTAATCGCCTCCCTCTACTAATATCCACGCGAACAGTTTTCAACAATAGCAACATGCTTGTGCCTTTTCATTTCACTCTCTTTCTAGGGTTTCTGTGACTCACTATTCAAAATCCATACACACATATGTCTCATATGGTTCATGAGTCCTCTATTTATATAACTCATATAGGGTGTATTAAATATTCAAGATTAATCTTTATTAGTCTTAAAAATTCAAATTTAAATAAAAATATTCAAGATTAATCTTGAAAACCGAATTTTAAAAGAATATTCAAGATTGATCTTGATGAATCTTGAGATTCGAATATAAAAAAGGATATTCAAGATACCAATCTAGTGCGGACTACCGCCACTCTCAGGTCCTTTTCTGTTTTCTTACTTTTGCATATCTAATTTCTATTTTCTGGCTTAAGCCGTCCGCCAGCTTTCTACTTTCCACAACTCCCTTCTCCTTCCTGGTTCTTTAGACCCCTTCGGGGAGTCTCCTCAACCTTGGTATCAGAGCCAGAAGGGGAAGTACAGATGTTCTAATTATCATTTATCAGAATTTGTGCTGTTAAAATTCATGTTGACGATTTAGCAAAAAAAAGAGTCTGGAATTCATGCTTGATACACTACTAGAAAAATGCTATTTAGCGATGGAAAACGAGGGTCACTAATATTTTCCGTCGCTAAATGGCTATTTTCTGTCGCTAAAACGAGGGTCGCTAATATTTTCCATCGCTAAATGGAAATTTTCTGATGGAAAATAGCCATTTAGCCATGGATTTTTCCGTCGCTAAATGACATTTTTTTGGTAGTGATAGCACGCGGGTGATATATCGTCATCTTAGTATATGATTCTTGTTTATGATGCCTGAGTCCTTCCGGAGATAGTCAAGGTATAAGTCCCACCGGATAGTGCAGCCTCTGGTCTTCATAGTAGGGTATCATATATGAGATATTATATGCTAGTTAAAACGCGGTGGCTAAAGCATGAATTCGAAAAAAGTAGTACTAAATTCTTAACATGATATTTTAACCAGCAAATTCTAATGAATTTTAATCATTACACCTTTATGAAACCTGAAGGTGCTGATACTAAGTTAGGGAGATTAAGGCCTTCTATTTTCATCCTCTGTTTATCTTTCTGCATTTTACTTTCTAGCACTTTCAATTTCTGCCATTTAATTTTCTACCTGTTTTTAATTATGAGTTTTTTTTTCCGATCTTTCTCTTCTAGAACTTCTACATATTCTTCCTCTCTATTTTCATCAAACAATAATAACAACACAAACATGGCCAATTCTTCTTCTTTCAGAAACATATTTTCTAAAGAAATACAATTTCAAGAAATTAACCAAAATATAGACGACTGGACTCTTCCTGAAGTCTCTCCAGACAAGATTTACCAACAATACCACCAATGGTGGACTAAACATGATTATATCATAAGAACTGCTGAAGAATCACTGCAATCCAACTAGGGCAAGAAGAATTTATTCTTCTATCCCAAAAATCTGTTGAAAAACATATGCAAAAATATACTTGGATGCATATTGGATGTGTTCAAGTAGCCTTGAAACCTCTTGTCCGAAGATGTCTTAATGTTGCCACCTTAGTTTGCCTAAGAGATGGTAGACATAACAAATTTTCGGACTCCCTTTTTGCTGTAGTTGAAGTAGGCCTCCATGAGGGACCAGTCTACTTTAACAATTACCCCAACCAAACTGTCCATTTAAATGATCGAAACATAATGGATACTCTTAAACTCTTAATTAAATTCAAAGGATTCGACATGAAACTTGGATCTGATCCTATATCTCTGCAATATAGGATACAATATAAGGTCTCAAAAACCACTACATATATGGCTCTTATACCTAGAAATGATGGTCAAACAATAGTCTTCTTAACATATTACAAGAATGACAATATCACGATTCCTCAAACAATTATGTGGAAAGATATTGTCCTTCCTGATGATTGGAAACCTGACCAAACAACCCAGCCTACTCCAAGACCCATGCCCCAAGTCAGCAGGATAACTCAAGATCCATCTAGAACTGTTCATATTTCTTTTGACAGATCGTGACAATCTTTTTCTCAAACATCCATGTCTTCGTATGAAGATTTTAGAACCGTAAACAATGAGCTACCTAGGCACTCTTGTTCTTGGGTACCTCGATCACTTCCTTTAGTTATCTATGCTCCTCCTATTGAGACACCTACAGTTAATTCTTTTTCAACTGCGGCTTCAATACAAGGAGTAGATAACACCCTAAATATACTTCAAACATCATATTAAAGGGATGATAATGATCTAACAGGAGGTTCTCCAACCTAATATGATATTGTTGGTGAACCCAGAAGTATTTCTGTTATAAAAAATCATTTTGAAATAGACAAACTAAGTCTTTGAAAAGAATTTTATTCTTCAAAAAATGCTTTTATGAAGGAAATGGTTAAAGAAAATTTCAAAGGTATTTAAGAAACCGAGTTCAAACTGAATTTTATGAATTGTTGGTATTTCATGAAATAAACATTCCCTTTTTTGATTGGTTCCAAGTCTATGCTCATAAACAACATTTGCTCGAACATTTTTTTTACTAAGATAAAAGGTGTTTTAATTTTTAAGGATTCATTTTGAATAACATCTAAAATCTTGTATTCAACATTTAACCTGTCTTTGGTTATGCATCTTAAAATCTCAGTTGCTTTTTCAAAATACTTTGTAGGAATAAGTCCTTCTAAAATGCAATTAGAGTCTGCCCCTGTGTCAAACAACATTGTTGTTTCTAAAACAAAATTATTGCCAATAATAAGTTTTGCTTTTATATGAAACTTTTGATATGTCAATTGTGAAATTATGTTTAGAAAAGATTATTCAAACTCTTCAGGATGTTTGTCAAAATTTGTGTGAATTTGTTTCTCTTGATTCTTATTTACATTTGAAAGTTGATGATTTTCATGTATTTGAGAAATCAATGTTTTTTGGGTATCTTATCTTAATTTAATTAATTTTTCCTCGGCTTTAAGATTATGAATCTCTGATTGGAGGTCTTGGATGGTTGTAGGTTTAGAGATTTGCATAAATTTTTTGAGAGTTTGAGTTAAATCATATTTAAAAGGATGTTTATGTTTTGATTTGGAATCGGAGTTTGAAGTGGATGCTGAATTTAAAATATCTTTATATTTTGAAAGATATTTTCCCTTCATATCATCAAGGAGTTGAACAATAATTTCCAGCAAAAGATTTTACTCACTACTAATCATGTTTATAGTTGGGGAACTAGATGAATCAGAAACTTCATCAAGTTGAATTTGGTTTATGTTTTTGGAAGAAGAACTAAACTCATTCCCTGACTCTGAATTGGATTAAGAATTTGAATCAGAATTAAGCATGAGTTTATTGATTTGTTGAAGTACATGCTCCTCTAGATGAAGCGCCCTAATCTTTTTAGAAAACCTGCAATATTTTACCGTTGATTTTAAATTCAAATTAAGATTAATCTTAATTAATCTTGAAATCTAAATTTCCAAAAGATATTCAAGATTAATTTTGATTAATCTTGAAATTCGAATTTTGAAATTCAAACTTTGAAATTTGAATTATGATTAATCTGATTTGATCAAATCATATTTATTTAATTAATCCAAATAATGAGTCAATGAATTTAATTTATCTTTACAAATTAAATCTGAATATCAATTTTAGTTATTTAATTTATCAAAAAAATTAAATATTAAAACTAACATATATTAATATTAATAATATTATCTATATAATATTATTGTCATTTCAAATCTATATATATAATTCAAAAAAATCCTAGAATTAAATGCAACATTCATTAAATTTCAATCACATCTTATATTCAATGAATCTAGGTATTAAAGCTCGTATTGGGCTGTTCTTGTGTGCGACCTTGTAAGCTCACATGAAGTTGATAGTAGGCATGAAAATAGGCCAAGCCAAGCCAAGCTTTGGTTAAATAGGCCTAAGCCTGTAATGAAGATACTGAGCCTGAATACAGATTTTTTAGGCTCAGGCTTGAGCATTTAAAAAGCCTAGTTAGGCCTGAAGCCTTTTTAGAGGCCTACATTATATGTAAGCCTCTAAAACGGCCTCAAAATAGGATTTAAGTCTACTATACTTATTGTATGTAAGTTTTTAATAGGCTGCAAAGCCTACATACATGCAAATTAAAATAAATTTTGATTGAATTTCAAATAATTATGAAGGACTATTAAGTAAGGTCTAAAATTAACATCACAAATTTTAATAAGAAAATCCTATTAGCATCCAACACTGTACTGATAGTAGTTTATTACATCAATAAAAAAATTAAAGTAGTATATAATAATATCATAACTATGAACTAAAAATTTAAACACAGCTTCATCAGCATCAAGTCTTTAATATAATCTCCTCATGTTTAGATGGCTCTTGCATAATAAAATAAGTAGTTTAAAATAAATAACTAGTCCAACAAAACTACACAAGCCTAACCAATATGCAAATATAAAATTTAATAAGAAGAAAACATATATTCATACTTTCTGTTTTCTATTCAATCCATATTTATTACGAAGCCAATCCCCACCAAATAAAATAATTTCAATAGATTGTTCATTAAGTCTGGCACGATATTCATCAATCACCTTTCCCCCAGCACTAAATGTGGATTCTGATGCCATAGTTGAGATAGGAATTGCTAATACATTCGATGTCATCCTAGATAAAACTTTAAACTTTGCACTATTGTTCTTCCACCACTCTAAAGCACAGAAAGATGAAGAATCAGAAAATGGAATATAAGGTTCACCATCAAGATAAGTTTCCACTCTGATTTTGTGGAAGGAACTGAATGTCTTTGATGAATCATGTGCAACATTTGTTGCATTCCTGTATCCTTTTGTTGTGCACCAGTATCTAGCAAGGAAATGTTATCAGTATTAGTTTCACCTAATGAAAAATATGAAACATCTCTGCAAAACTCTATATACTCAAGATATAATTCCTCTTATTCCTCTTTCACCTTTTCCACATTTCACGTAGCCTCACTCTCTAATTTATATATTAAGGGGAAGCTAATTTCAATAGCATTGAATTTGATCATTGGATCCAGAACACTTGCGATAGCCATCAATAAGTTGCATTCCCCCAATATTTATCAATTTTTTCTTTCATAAGCATTGCCATCTCATTCAAGAATAAGTTATAAGATTCCATTGCCTCATCAATTGCTTGCTTTACCCTATGAACTTCAGCAAGATATAAGTTAGATGTTGGATATTCACTAACTGAGATGACATGAGTGGCATCATTAAAAACTTCTAAGAGGTGACAAACATTCCCAATCTTTTCCTAATGCTCAAGATCCGGTGCATAAGTATAATGGGAATCTTTTTCATTATAAGCTAAAAATGCATGCTTGAATTTAATTGCATTCATCAACATTAAGAAAGTAGAATTCCATCTTGTAGGACAATCTATAAGTTTTCTTTCTTTCAAACCTTTTAACTCCGCAATCTCCCAAAAAGATTTCAACCTTACATCTGAAGCATTTATAAACTTGACACTTCCACGAACTTGATGAATAATTTCTTTAATGGTATTAAGACCATCATGAACCAACGGATTTAGAATATGTGCGTAGCATCTAACATGAAATAACTTTCCACAGAGTGCCAATTTATGGATCAATGACAAATTATCATTCAAAGTTCTTAGGTAAGGGTCATTATAGCTAGCATTGTCAATAGAAACGGAGAAGACTTTGTTCTCAATGTCCCAAGATCTCAAACACTTGAAAATTGCATTTGCAATATCTACTCCACGTCTTGAAGCGGTCACTTTAACAAAACTCAAAACTCTCTTCTGAAGATTCCAATCCACATGTCTGTTGTAATGCTAACCTTGCTCACATCCTTCAATATCGTTTTTAATGTATTCTTTTCAGCATCATACAACTTGAGGCAATCACTTCTTGTTGTCTTACGAGTGATTATTCTAAAATCTGGATTTGCATATTCAAAGGCCCACATCAAAACTTCATCTTCTGTCATGCTAAATGGACACTCATGCACCATAATAGAAGTAGCTAATATTTCTCTCATCTTTTCATTTGAATATTTAGTGCCATGAATAATAAAAGGATTAATTCCTTATTCACTTGATGGTGGAAACTGTATTGTTGTTTGCTTCTTTTGTCGGGAGATAAACAATCTTCGTTGTAAGCAATTCTCTAGATGTCTCTTAAGATGGCTAGTGCGGGGCCATTGTACGTAAAGCAAGAATATAGACCGAAAATATAATATATATATATATATATATTAAAAAGTAAATAAAGAGATGCATATCTCAAAAGCTTATAAAAAGAGCATTAAGAGGCAGAAAGATGTGTTCCTTTTCTTTGGCGGCAACACAAGAGTTTGAGTTCAAATGGAAGGAGATTTGAGACCTAAAGATGCGAAAGATTAGTACCACGAATAGGGGTTCAGCTCTGATTATTAGTTTATCATTTTTTTCATCTTCTTTTTTATTTCTTTTATCTTTTGTTTGGTTAGCTCTTACTTTACTCAATTTATATATATAAACCTTCATTTTGGATTATTGTAGTTTGATTATGAATTAGTCAATGATAATTTCAATCTTTAATTGCTTCAATATTATATTTGTTTATTCAATTATGTGCTTGACTATCCTGAAAAATAAGGGATCTTATTATGATAGATTTTGATGTTCTAAAGGAGCCTAGGAAAAAGGAATTTAAAGTAGACTTTCAATTAAATTGTGTAGCATTAATTTTTATAACTTAAAGATATTAATACACCTACCGGCCCTATATAGTAACATTATGCCTGCATTTTATTTTGTCTAATTATGTAATCATATAAGGAATTAGAGATTAGTTAACATAATTAGAATGCCTTTTATTGAGTAGGAAGACCCATTTAGGTCATGAAGAATCCTAGATTAGCAAATATAACTTTAATTACAATTAAGGGAAGAAATTAAACACTAAGTAATCAAAGCTATAATAATCGAAGTTGTTGCTTAAGATCTAGAATCACCCTTAGCGTTAGTTATAGTTAAGATTTAATTTATTCTTCTAGTTAGATTTTTATTCAATTTTTTATTATATCTATGTGTTTTGCTCAACTTAAATGAAAGTGTAAAATCATTGCTCAACTTAAATGAACTCTCCAACCTATTATATTGTGGCCATACAAATTTAACTTAGATTGTGCACATCTAATCTCTTTATTTTTATTTTTATGAAAAAACTTATTTTAATTGGTATAAAATCTAAAATAAAATTAATTTTTTAACCATTATATACTTTCAAACAATGATTTTTATAAAAAAATTGTTATTTTAAAAAATAAGATATGAACCGTTCAGAATCAAATTTGAATGGTTCATATTTAATGGATTGGGAGAGCTCATTACTTTGATGAGCACCCTAACCAGATCCTCCTGTACGACTTGTATGAATTCCCAATGGAATATTCCAATGGAAAACAATTTCAATCTCCCTATATTTGTTTCCACCGCTCATTTTCGTTGTTAATTATAACTTTTTGGAGTTCACTTTATAAGGCATATTTGAATTTACTATAAAAGCTATTTTTTCAACGTTATTTACAGTTTACGAGGTAAATATATGAGATGAGTTATAGTAAACACATGCCAATAACAATTCAGTGAAGTATGTCTCACTAATAAATTTTTCTAATCCTTGACTGATCTATAATTCTCTCTTCTATATCAGTGCATTAATTAGTTTTTGGAGACTAATTTGTAGAAGAAAAGTGAATAAAATAATTTTTAAAAATAGAATTTAAAACATAACTTATGAAAAAATAGAAAGAAATAACTTTTTGAAAAATCATGATTTTCACTCAAACCATGGGTTTTTTTTTTTGTCAAAAATTGGTTACGGAGAAGGTGTTTGGGTTGTTGTTGTTTTTTTTTTCAAAATTCATCCTCGTGTTTTGGAAAATGCTAAAAAAGCACTTTTTTAACCATAATTTCTACGTTGGGTTTTGGATAACCCAATATGTGAAAAATTTGGAAGTGCTGTTTTATTCAAAACCATAGCTTAAGAACGTGGTTTGAAAAGAGCCATAATTTTTTCACTTTTATCTTCTTCTATGGTTGTTGGAGTCATCATTTTGACTACCAAAAATACCCTGATCCTTCCCTTGTCTTCACTTCTTCTTCTCCATTTTTGTAGACACTTCATTATTAAATAATATGAATACATATTTTTTTTTGCAAAAAATAACTAAGCCTATAAATACCTTATTTAAAGTTATAAGTCATGTTACATATACACCACTTTTACTTTTTTAACATTCCATTTCTTCTGACATATATTTTTTGTGTTACAAAAAAATTTAAACAAAAATGTAAATGAAATTTTGTTATTATGCACAATTACATCATTAGCTTATGTCTTTTGGTAGTTTCACATAAAAAAAGTGATTCAGAAATATATTATAATTAATATGCATATATTTATATGATAAAATATATTTTTAACTTAAATGAAAAAATCCATGTCAAATGAGGAGGTTTGCGGTGGCAATTTTTTTTTTCTTTTATACATGAACGTAAAAAAAGAAAAGCTCAGGCGCTAATCTGAGGCAAATGAGAGCAATCCCTTTCCAGGACCTGGTCTATGCCTTCAAAGCGACTGTTTAGAGGATGGAAGCCAGGGACACAAGACAGAGCTCGCTTTGCCAGAAAGTCTGATGCATCATTGGCGTCTCTTGCTACTTGTTGTACCTATATTGTCCAGTCTCATTGAAACCACTGTCTAATTTCATTTGCCAAACTGCTATTAAGACCATGTAATGATATTCATCATGTCTGACGAGTCCGTTTCAAGAGTGATGCTTCTTAAGACCATGTCCCATGCTATCTTTAGGCCAAAGTAGCACTCCCACATCTCCGCATCAAAATGGTCGCCCTGCATGAGGCGATGCATAAAGCCACCCACAAAGTTGCCCTGGCAATCCCTAATGAGTCTACCACTGCCTCCACATTGACTTAGTTCAGAGTATGCTCCATCCACATTTACTTTATACCATCCCTGCTCAGGAAGGAGCCATGTCCTGGGCATGACAAGGTTATCTGTTGCCAAGTGTCGAGTTCGTTGTAGCTGAAGCTAGTCCTCTCAATAAAAGAGATGATAACAGAGGCCTGAGCAAACATCGAAGCATTGATGATCGTTCTCCGATCAAAAATACGAGCGTTTCTTCCTCTCCATAAGAGCCAATAGGAAATGGTGAAAAAATTGCTCCATTGTCTAATGCAATTTACATCCGTAGTTCGGAGGCTCATGTCAACCCATTCTATGAGGTCATGCTCAAAAAATCTCAATTGATGACTGAGTGGAACCAACTGATACCAATAAAAGTGTGCTTCCTCACAGTCCCGAAGAGCAGTTTCCGCCGTACTGTTGAGGTTGCACATCTAGTGTCTTGAGTCATATTCCTCCTATATCGAGCTTCAATAGTGAGTAGTCGATCATGTAGAAGGAGCCACATAAAAGTTTTGCTTCGTTGGGGAACAACTAGCTTCCATATTCTTCTCCATCTTCGGAATTAAGACGATTGATGTGCCATTTATACTATCAATTTCCTCCAAGTGGTCAAACAGTTGTTGAACTAGTGATATAATTGAAGGGCCCACATGGAGCCGTTGGCTGCATTCAAACCATCTGGACCTGGAGCAAATAAAGCTTCTTTAATATCATCGGTCCCCAGTTTGGCATCACATGTTGCTCGCATCATTTGGGAAATAGTAGGAAAAGCTACATTGCATGTAATAGGCTCTCTTACCTGTCCTTCGTCTGTGAAAAGATGTTTAAAGAACGCTGAGGCTCTGTTCTTGATAAGTTGCTCGTCGTACATCCAAGTCCCATCTTGGTCCCTTAAGGCTTTTATATGATTCCATTTCCTCCTTCCATTAGCTCTTAAGTGGAAAAACTTGGTGTCTTTGTTGCCAAGAACTATCCACTCCGATCTAGCCTTTTGGGCCCATATTAAACTATCCTGAATGAGAATATTCTCCATCTCCTTCCATAATTCTTGCTGCAGGTGGTCAAGATCTGTTCTCAATGGTTGGCGTGCTAAGGCTCAATTAATGCCATCAAGGCGTTTCAAGAGTTGTCTTTTGCGATAATCTGTGTAGCCAAACACTTTCCTATTCCACTTGTGACATATGCCAGTTTAAATATATTAACCTTATTCGACAGGCTGTCATTGTTATCCCAATTCACTTTGACAAAAAATAACCGAAGGAGTCATGAAGCACCCAAGATGCTATAAATCTGAAAGGCTTCTCATGGTACATGCTATTTTGAAACTCCCTCAAAGTTAGAAGAATGGTAAGTGGTCAGATTTTAGCTGGGGTAGATGGACAACATTTGAGTCGGGATACTGCAATAGCCACTTATCATTGGCTATTGCTCTATTCAGGTTCGCACCATAAAACCAACTAGAAAAATCCCTGTCTATAAGGGTCCCACATGTAGCATCTGTTTGTCGTTCTTCCATTGTGAGCGTAGCATTCAAATCCCCTGCAATACATCAAGCATCTCGGATACCTCCTTGGAGTCTAGATAGCTCATTCCAAAGCATATGTCTTTTGACTACGCACGTTGACACATGGGTGATGGTTAGAAATAGCTTTCTAATGTCCGAATCCTCCAGAGGGGTGAATAAATTTACTTTGTTTTTCAAGAATCACTACATTCTTTACGTTCACTGACCACAAGAACCATATTCTTGTAGGGGCAATTTTGACATTACACACATTGTCACTATCATTATTTGAAGCCATGGCTGAGACATGTGAAACTCTCTTATAAAGGTCTTGCGTGGTCTGATTCAGAAACCATGGTTCTGTACTCAAAAGTTTTTGTTTTTGTTTTTTTTTTTTTGCTTCTTGCCCACACTTACCTAATTTAAATTTTCGCTTTGTTTCTAAATATTTATCTGGTTTCAAATTTAAAGTATAATTATTGGCTATTTTCGGTAAAAACACCTTTCAGATGTAATGTTTTAATTAATGGAGAATAAGGGCTGTGTTTGGTACAAAGAATCTATTTTGATGGAAAGGGGAAAAATAGAATTGAATGGAATGGAAAAAATTTTAGTGCTAACATGTGTTGGTATGTATTGAAATGGAAAATTGTTTGATTATATTTGATAGGTTGAAGTGATGGTAAAAAAAATAAGGAAATGATTATATTACCCTTGATAAAAGGTATAATAATTATAACTATATATTAAAAAATAAAAAAATTGTGCATGAAAAAAATATAATGAGTAAAGACATATTTTTAGGAAATAATAAAAACTGAAGATTTCAGCTATATGACAAATTTGATTTTGTTGACCGAATTGGGATTTCTTGTGCTTTGCTTCCACAGTCAGATGGACTCTTTACATGTGCTTTCATCTTCTTCCTCATCGTTAAAAACACTCGATGAAAGTTTCAGATCTACAACCTTGATAGTAATCGAAGGTCAATTTTATCAATTCTATTGGATAACTTGTTTAGTGTTCAATTACCAAGAGCTGCATGTGAAAAAATAAAGGATAATTAAGCCATTTTATTTTTATTTTCCATGTAATTTTATTATTTAAAAAGGATACTTTGTATTTAGTTGATTATTTGAAAGATTTAATCTATCTTTAGATATTTTAAAATCATCTTAAAAATCTTTAGAATATATTAACTATTTATTATTTAGGATAATATTTTAGATTAAACATTTTCCTTTTTTATCCTACTTATAAGTTATAAAACCCTTCTTATGTACGATATTTTCAAGAGATTAGAGATTAGAGTTGAATAAAAAAACACTATTTAGTTTCCTCTTACGAGTGAGCTCTACTTATTCTTTGATTTTCTGGATTGAATACCATATATCTATTCAGGTTATAAGTGTTATAAATTGAATATATTATAACGATTCAAGTTATAAGTGTTTTGGATTGAATAATGTACGATGATTTTGAAATATAGGTGTTCAGGATAGAATATTTCATAGATTTTGTGAAATATTATGAATATTCCTAGTTACCCTGTGCGCTTTTGTATCAATCATCATATGAACATTTCAAACAAAAGGAAAATCGTATATGCATTTCACAGCAAATAAGCAAATCAAAATCTAATTATTTTTTTTTTAAAAAAAAAAGCCAAAACAAATAGAAGCTTCAATGGAGTTGCTGAGGTTGAAGAGAAACATAGCATGAAGGAAGAAATTTGAGCTATGTTCACCATCGCTTGCTTTAGACAGATCTATTGAATGAATAATAAGCAGTGTTGTCGTTACTGAAGATGAATCAGCGGATGCAAAGAAGAAAATGAAGCAAGCAGAGAGCATGGAGGAAGAAGGTGAATGGGGGCTTCTTGGTAATTTCATATCCTTGGAAAATAGGTTTCCAATTAAAGCGGTGCAAAGAAGGCTTCCCCTGAATGAGTGAAAATTTATGCCTCCGGGAAAACGCTCTCCTGAAAATGACGCACCAAACATGAGTGATGGAAAATTTGGGAATTTCCATTTCCTTCCCAATTTTTCCTTGTACCAAACATGCCCTAATGTGTTATTAAAAGAAGGGCAAAACTAAAAGAAAACTTAAAGTATACTTTTAGTCCTTTACCCTATGCTTGAATGGAGAGAAAATGAGAGAAGAAAGAAAACTTTGAGAGAAAATGAGGGGAGAAATGAATTTTCCCCTGCTTGGATAAGAAAGAAAATGTGGGAGGAAGGAAAAGTTGGAGAGAAAATGGGGTGTGGATCCCACCATATTTTCTCTCCAACTTTTCTCTCCATACATGGAGAGAAAACTCTTTTTCCTTATCTACCCATATAATTTTTTATTACTTTTTCATTTTAACTAATTAAGTTTAACATATAACTTTTTTAAAATTCTGACTATTACTTTCTTTTTTAAAATAATAAGATTTAAAATATATTCTAATATCTAATTTATTTTTTAATTGCTTTCCAAAATCTCACAACATTAAAAAATATGATATATTCTTATGTAAGTTATTTTGTTTTGAAATATAATAATCTGAAAAGATATCTTTAATAAATAATTTGACTTTAAATTATTTAATGATATTAATGTTAATATAATTTTATATTATCATATTTAATTTGATATTATACTTTATATATTTTAAGGAAGCTTTAGTTATTATTATTTAACAAAAGATTTTAGTTAAGGATATTTTAGTCATCAACTATTTGCTTATTTTCTTTCCTCTATGTTTTCTCTCACCCATCCTGATCCAAGCAGGATGGGTGATAATATTTTCTCTCCACTTTTCTCTTCTCTCCATTTTCTCTCCTCCCATTTTCTTTCCTCCCAACTTTTCATCTCATCCAATCGGAGCCTTAGGTTTACATCATGTTTCACTTCAGTACTTTAAGTTTAAAAGATACAATTTCAATCCTTTAAACTTAATGTCGTTAGTCTCTTTTGACAGAAATTGCTTACTCATCAAATTTAATTAACAACTGTTCAATAAAACATTGATAAAGCATACTCACATTTTAATTTTAATTTAATAATATAATAAATATGATATTTTAAATTGTGTAAAATAAAAAAATTTAAATAAAAATTATTATATAAAATATTATTCAAATATCATTATTTATTATATAGAATATTCTAATTATATAAATGTTTTTATTTTAAATTTTTTTTATTTTACACAATTTAACATATCAAATTTATTATATTATTAAATTAAAATTAAAATGTAAGTACGCTTTGTCAATGTTTTATGACGCAGTCATTAATTAAGGGCTTATTTGGAGATCCATTCTGAAATCTAGGTTTGGTTTCAAAACCTAGGTTTTATTTCAAAACTGAAGTTTTGCCTAAGCAAAATTTTTTTCCCAAAAACTATTTTGGTTTCAAAACCTCGGTTTAAAACTTAGGTTTTGAAACCTAGATTTTCTTTGTCATACTTTTTCCTCTTTT
>JANTPZ010095812.1:0-44000 GCA_025593235.1 Vachellia pachyceras | reverse complement strand
TCTAAACTAATTACAAAATAAACTTGTTTCTTTTCGGTATTTTTTATCGAAGAGGAAAACAAAGCAGCTATGATAAAGAGAAACGATGTACGATAATGAGCACCTCTTTGAAAATAAAGTGTTCTAGAGAGATTACAAATCAAGACAGACCCACTCTAATCAAATGAAATTAGGCCCAATTATCCTCACGATAAGGCTAATGTCTCAATTAAACAGTCACAAGAACTAAAATCGCAAAAGGTAAATTCACAATTGCTCTGCGCTTATCAATTACTAATAACTCGAAAAATGTGATTAACCAAATACTTTGATCCTTAGGCTCATGAATCAACCTCCCAATGCTTTGGCTATGAAAATCACATTTTCATAAGCTTTGCTCAAGAATGTTAAAGGCATTAAAGGTTAGAGGAACTTTTATTTCAAAAAAAAAATCCATAACCTATTTGATTTTTTTTTGCAGAGAGATGGTTCTGTGTGCCTGTGATTTTCGTCACAAGGCAACCATAAGATGGTCGCGGCGAAACTCACCTGAGAGGTTGAACTACTTATTTAAGGTCTTTCACCGCTGCGAACAACATAATTGGTCACGACAAAAATGGTCAGAAAGCAAAATTTGAGTTCAATTCCCTTGGAGATTCAATATGTATATATTTTTTTTGAAAAATTTAAAAAGAAACTTGAAAATTTCCAAAGTTTTAAGACAAAAATAACCCCACATTATCCTTTAATGAATTTCAGTTGGATGTTAAAATAAAAAATATTACTTGGGAACACTCCAAATTCTAAATCTCCCCCCACTCTTAATTCAAACATTATCCTCAATGATTGGAAGGGAAGATTTACACACTAATGTGCGCGGCATTCGTAAGCACTATCGAATAATCATGCACACATGCAACGAATTTGGAAAATAGCATTAGGAACAGCTTCGACGTACATACAGCTGCAAAGACAAAATAGATAAAACATCCAGTCTAAACAACAACTGCACCAAAGTTCAACATTATTCAGATAAACAAGAAGAAAACATGCAGAGCAGAGCTAGCTATCCCGCTGCATCTCCGAATCACCCTCAAAATCTACCTCAGCAGCAACATCCTCCCCCCGAGTCCCCTCCACTGCTCTGCCCTTTCTGGATAGTCAGGCTCCGAAAGTCTCAACACCAGAATCATCATCCTCCTCCTCTAAAGGCAACTCAAAGTACAAGCTCTGCGCAATCAGGGCATCCATTCTCCGGTGATACCTCTGCTCCTTCTCAAATGAAACCTGAACTGCTGAAATTCAACAGCTGAGCTCTCAATTGAAAAAGGGGCTGGTGATGAAGGATGATTGTCCGATGCCTAAGGTGCTGGAACCTCTTCCTCCTTACCCAACAAGTCATCAATATCTACATACAGTTTAGGCTGGGGTACAGGAGCTCTACAGATCTTATCATTAGCTAACATAGGGGCAGGGGCAAATGGATGGTCATCAAGATACTCTAGTACATCTAACTCAGTGAACATGTCGGAAATGAGGTAAGGAAAAATGATAGCCTTTGTGGTTTTTGATGTGACTACGGCCTCATGAAGGGAAGAATAAATGAGGGTGGATATATCGAAATAGATCCCCTGCATTAACATGTAAATGCAGAGAGCTTGTTTCTTTATCAAGTTCGCTAAGTGGCTAGTGGGCAAAATGTTGTTGCAAACAAGGTGGATGAAAGCTTTAGTCTCTGGGTGACACTCAGATCGGTGAATGTACATCTCAAACCTATAAGGTACATGCCAACCCATTCCAGGCAAACACATGGTCTCCACAATCTCGTCCATAGGGTAGTTACTCGTGAACTGAACATCGTGATCACGTCAGCTATGGGTAGAGCAAGATGGGTATCATGGTACCACGATTCATCACGTACAGAGGGGTTTTCCCTTGGCAATCGACGAAAATAGTAGTCTCATGTCGGCACTTTGCGTAAAAGTGGTGGACGAAAGTAAGTTTACCCTGGGTACGCTCGCGGGCAAGGCTAGTGAGGCAGGACTGAGTTATTCTGCGGATAAAATGATGGTTGGCAAGAGTCAAGGGGAATGAGCGTTCATTTACCAAAGGATACTTCTCAATCAACTCTAGGATCTCCTTAAAGGTCTGGGAGGGTTCAGGTTCAGGGATAGGGGGTTTACTATGTTAGGTCTTTTAGTTCTAGGCATGGTTGTTAGCTGGACTCACAAGAATAATACAGAAAACAGCAGAAATACAGAGTTAACACAGATGAAAAATAGCAACTGCAGTCATTGGCAGCGGTGAAAATTATGGTTCGTTGAGGCTAAAATCAAATTTAATTTCATCGTGGTAAAATAAGACAGAGAGTCACAAACACAGAGATGGAAGCATAAAACATAGAACAAAAGCCAGCATTCAAACCTGAAACTTCAACCAATCAATATGCACATTCTAACTCTGCAGGCAAGACTCTCTTTAGAGACAATCCTCTTGAAGATAATCCAGTCACAAATCCGAGGAAGTTTATTGAACTTAACAGTAATCCTATGTTATAAATCTAAACTAAACTACCACTACTAGGATGCTCTTCCCCACACTTGAATTATTTATATTCACAATGTAATTATTCAAAGCTCAAATCAAATGATTAAGGAAGGGAAAGGAACAACCCGGGAATCATGGCGGCTTATGAGTCTCATCACCTTTCCCATGGTCTTCTTTTGATTTTTCATACAGTACATGCATTGGTACAGCCGGCTAAGTTGACACTCCTCTTGAATGCTCTGCAAAATCTATTGAAATACCTCTTCCGTAGGTGCCATCATTGTTTAGAAAGGGAAAAAAATTTCTTACACTCGTCGGTTGATCTTACAATTTGTGTATATGGAAATTAAAGCATGCTATCTACTAATGCAGCATGAGTGCATTTTTCAATAGTTTCACAGGAGCAAAATGGGTAATCAGGGGGTTTAAGAGGAATGTTCAAATTTTTATCATCAAATGATGCACATGAATAAAGATGTGAATATGGGAATTCATTTTCTATTGCAAATTTAGTGCATGCATCATCAACAACAGCATCAAGAGCACTAATGTTCAGCAATGAATAATCCTCATGTGGGTGTTTCATAGCCTCATATATGTTGAAGTTGATCTTACTTTCCCCTACTTCCACCGATATGCTTCCTCCTTTCATGCTAATAATAGTGTTAGCAGTCCTCAAGAAGGGTCTACCTAAAATCAAGGTAGACTCACTAATGGATTCTCTAGACATGTCTAGCAAATAAAAGTCAGCAGGGAAAACTAAGTCTTTAACTTTCACAAGAATATCCTCAACAATCCCATCAGGGTACCTAATCGATCTATCCGCTAGTTGGAGTACTACGGATGTGGCCTTTAAGTTCTTGACCCCTAAAGCTTGATAAACCAAATTTGGCATCACATTAATTGTAGCCCCTAGATCTAACAACACTCCCTCTATGGTAATTTTTCCTATAGTACAAGGGATGGTGAAAAATCCTGGGTCTTGACATTTCACAGGAAGTTGTGGTTTGAATAAGGCTGAAACATTTGAGCTCACTTGGAATTTTTCATTAGGTCTAAATTTCCTTTTATTTGTGCATAATTCATTGAGATATTTAGCATGTTTAGGGACCTTTTTCACTAAGCCAAGCAATGGTATGTTCAAATCTATTTTACTGAACAAATCATAAACTTCCTTTTTCACTATCCTTTTCAGCAAGCTTTCTATTCATCAAATATGAATTTGGAAAAGGGAGTTCATGAATGTTTACCTCTTTACCTTTTGACGAGGTTGAACCATACTTGTTTCTTTCCTTGTTCTTACTTGTTGTCCTTTGCTCCATAACTACTCTTTCTTCTTCTTTTTGTTGTGGTGAGGCACTCTCTCTTCTCAGCAATAATTCTTCTTTTGTGCTCTCACTCCTCCTCTATTTTTCAACAGCTTTTGGAATCTCTTCAAATTCAATTTCTTCTTCTCTTCTTTCAGATGCTTCTTTATCATCAAATCTCACTTGCCTCCCACTTCTCAAGTTAATTGCATTTAACCCCTTAGGGGTTAATGACAGTATTTGAGGGTATGGAGCCACCACTCCTTGGTTATTGTTCACTCAAATTGTTGGAAAGTTGAGTGATGAAGGAATTCAGGTTTTTGGCCTTAGTTTCCCACTACTCCATCCTTTTCTCCAAAGAAGCGTATCTTGCATCATTCTTCGAAGAGTCCTTCTGAATAAGTGAGGAAGCGAGTTGAATTGGTTGGTGTTGGAAGCCTTCTCTTCCTTGAGTAGTACTAGCATGTTTTGAAGTAATTGATTCGTGTCCTCCTTTGGTGGTACACTCAAGGCTTGATGTGTATTTTGCATGTTGGAGTTGGAAGGTCCAGCTCCTATATTTCTTTGAAATCTTTGGGCATTGGCTTCTTCACTTTTCCAACTGAACTTTGGATTTGATTTCCAACCCTCATTGTAGGTGTTGGAATAGGGATCCCATTTCTAGTTTGGTCTCCCTTGATACATTGCTGAAACTTCTTCGAATCGGCTTGGGCACACACTTGTAATATGCATAACTGACCCACAAGTTTCACAACTCAGAGCAGCTAAGTCCATGGATAGCGGTGATCTATTAGCATTTAAATTCTTTAGCTCAGTAGTGATAAGAGACAATTGTGATGTGACTTTTTGTTCCAAAGAATCTACCTTTGTTTCTAGGGTGCCCATTCTTCTGTTATGAGCATTTGAATGTCCAATTTCATGAGCAGCCTTAGTGTCTCTTACACTATATTGTTGATGGTTCAAAGCCATTTTCTTAATAAGCTCCCAAGCTGCTTCAGCAGTTAAATCAACCAATGAACCTCCAGCTGCCATATCTAGCATTCCTTTTTCTTGGCTGTTTAATCCATCATAAAAATATTGAACCAACTGTTCATATGGTATTTGATGGTGAGGGCATCTTGAAAGAAGATCTTGAAAACTATTCCAATAATCGTACAATGATTCATCATACTCTTGGCGTGCGGAGTAGATTTCCTTCGTCATTGATGAAGTTCTTGATGCTGGAAAATACTTTTCTAAAAATGCTTTCCTCAAATTTGCCCAACTTTGATAGGCATTTGCCACATGCCTCGGAAGACTCATGAACCATTCTCTTGCCTTCCCTTCCAAAGATAGGTGGAAAACTTTCCACAGTACATGATCAAGTAAGGCTCCAATAGGTTTTATGCTCTAGCAAATAATTGACAATGACTACAAATGAATGTACGGATTCTCTCCTGGCAAGCCATGAAATTTAGGAAGAGAATTAATTAACAAACCCTTAATCTCAAAACTCACATCATAATTTGGGCAAGCAGCAGTAAATGGATCATAATTAACATCAGAGGTCGTGGCTTCTCTTATGGTTCTTCTCCTATTATTTCCATTATTTCCCCCATTCTTTCTTCTTCCCCATTTCCTCTGTTACCATTCCTTTGTTGATTTCCATTCCTATTTCTATTTTCTGGGTTTGGTACATTTTCAGCCATGATTTCTCCTAATGACTCTCCTAATCTATCTAATTATCCTAAACTAGACCCTCTTACTTCTAAGCCTAAGTCTCTAACTACCTTTCCCTTCTCTTTTCTTTTGTTGGCCCTCCATCTCTCCCTCAATGTTCTCTCAATTTTGGGATCAAAAGATTCAAGTTGACTCTTTCTGGGAATACAAGAGAAATATTCAAGGCAAGAGCAAAATTAACACAACTCAAAGCAAACAACTCAAAAGTGAATGAAAAAGATATGTATGAGTGTATGCATGTGTATGTATGATTGAAATGTAGATGAATGAAGTGTGAAAAGTGGAATTTCGCCGTGGCAAAATACAATTTACATCATGGAGAAAGGTTCTTGAGAGCATATCTCTCATTCAGATATGCAATTTTGGGCGCGGCTAAAGTCAAATTTGGTCACAGCGCAACACACCCGAGAAGAATTTCTCTGTGAAATTGAGCGTGCGTTGCGACGAAAAATGAAATTGGTTGCTGCGAAAAAGCAGATTTTATGCAAAATGCAGCAGAAAGAGATGCAATCTACTATGCAATGCTAAGATATTCACAGACTAATCACATACTATGAGCAAAGATGGAAAACTAACAAACAAAAGCACAATCCAATAACTATTTGCACTTCGCTTCCCCGGTAATGGCGCCAAATTCTTGGTCCGTACTAAGCCACAAATTATAAACTTAGGTTGCTGATTAACCTTAAAAATGGATCGAGAATATTAATTTTGATTTCCAAGGGTTGTATAGTGACAACCCCAGGGTCGTTCTCTCCGGAAGCGAGAAGGAGTATCAATAATTCTTAGCTTGGGTCTGTGCTTGTAATGCAAATGTAATCAGGATTTGATTCAAAATATCCTATATCTAAACTAATTACAAACTAAACTTGTTTCTTTTTGGTATTTTTTATCGAAGAGGAAAACAAAGCAGCTATGATAAAGAGAAACGATGTACGATAATGAGCACCTCTTTTAAAATAAAGTGTTCCATCATAGTTCGCAAAGGGTGAGGGAAAGTATCGACTTTCACACTAAGTTTTTGAAATAAAAAACCCCAACAATTCGCATGGATCCAGAACATCATAAGATGATCTCCTTTTAAATCTCCACACGACTTGGTGGGTCCGAAACAACATGAAATCCCTTAAGACCACTTAGTGTGTGTATGGAAATCGTAGAGTGAAAAAATCAACTCCATACATTGTTGACTCTAAAACCAAGCACAACTAGGATGATAAAAGAGAATAACAAGATTTCATTGAATAAACAAAATGAACTCCATTCTGCTTTGTCAATCACAAAACAGCTTTGTACACAATAATCCAAGTTTTTGTCTCAACTGAGACCAAGCATTTACACACAAATTACAAAGTCCAACTGGCAATCCTAGTAATCTATAGTGTAAACACAGATTGAAAGTAAATACTCCCCTTTCGGCACTTTAAACTCTGGCTCACTTCATCTTCAAGAGGGTAGAGATGTTCAGCTCCTCATGGGTGTTGGGAATGAGCTTTGAATGGATGATGGGAGCATGATAGATGGATGGATGATGAAAAAGTAGTGTGAAATGTGTGTTAATGTGTGGATAGGGTAAATGGAGAATGGGTTTCTCTCCTCCTTTGCTCTCTCAATTCTCTCTGCCTCCTTCTTCCTCCTCGTTTTCAAAAATACCCTAATTCAGCATAATAAAACGTCTTAGGTCGATCCATCAAGCTGGGTTGGGTTATTTTCCTTTTGAGGTAAAAATTCAGGTACTGCGTGATATTCACCGTGGTGAACTTCAGGTTTTACCGCGGTGAACTTCACCCGAGAGTTCTTGCATGACTAATTGAACTTTGGCCGTGGCGAATATTGAATTGCGCAGCGGAGAACTTCTCCAGAACTGCTTCCTTTGCCCTTTTGTAAGGAGTTCCTAAAATTAAATAGCAAATATGGGTAGTATAATTTGCTCATGATGCAATTTAGGCACAATAAATCATTATTTATGGCATAAGTACCCAAGATCACATTAATCCAAATCAATAACTCCTAATCTAAACTTAAGCACGAAAAGGTCATGTATGGGCTAAAATTGACTCTAAGACTCTGAAAATTCAAGTAGAAAACTAATACAAATAAGGCTCAATCACCATAACACAAAAGTCACATTTTATACTACAAATCATTCACTTTAATCATCATAAAAGTTCTTGTAACATTCACAACTCATTTTCATAAACATAAGAGGAGATTAGTAGTCTTGCTACCTTAACTTAGCTTTCCTTTTTCTTGAAATTTAAAGTTCTCTTGGGTAACTTTCGAAAAGTGTTCTTGAAGGTCTCAAATTCCCAAACACCATACAATAACATGCTCATAAATTTCCAGCCACCATCAAGGCAAGAGAAATCACCAAAAACGCAATATTACAACTATTGCTCTTTCAAAACCCTTAAAACTTTGTAACTTGTTCTTTTGATTTCGAAAGCTTCCCAAATCCTTTTCTTTCTTTAACCCTACACAAAATTGTCTTCTAAATCCATTGGAAGCCTCAAAACAACCAAAAACACATCCCTTCTACTTTTTCTTTGCTTGGCCGAGAAACAGCAAAAATGAGATCAAGAAAGAGTTTTCAACTTTCAACAAGTATTCTTGCATACTCATGCTCCCAAACCACTATCCATACATCATATAGCTCAAAAATGTAATATCCATACAAGTATTCTTCTTTTTTCATTCTTTTTTATTCTTTTTTTTATTGAATAAGCAGCTGCTCACATACATAGCTCTTTCACATATACATGCACATTTAAGGATAGATTTTTCAAATGCTAGTTTTCAAGAGTGCATGGCTCAATGGGCTAGCAAAGGATGAAATATTGAAGGGTTTGTGTTTGGGCTAAATGAAAGGTTTTGAAATGAAGGCCTCTATTCTTTTCACAAAATATTGGATCATAAAGCGTTGATTAAGAATCATGACAAGTTCTAGAGAGATTACGAATCAAGACAGACCCACTCTAATCAAATGAAATTAGGCCCAATTATCCTCACGATAAGGCTAATGTCTCAATTAAACAGTCTCAAGAACCAAAATTGCAAAAGGCAAATTCACAACTGATATACGCTTATCAATTACCAATAACTCGAAAAATGCTATTAACCAAATACTTTGATCCTTAGGCTCATGAATCAACCTCCCAATGCATTGGCTATGAAAGTCACTTTTTCATAAGCTTTGCTCAGGAATGTAAAGGCATCAAAGGTGAGAGGAACTTTTATTTCAAAAAGTAGTCTATAACCTATTTAAAATTTTTTTTAGCACTAATGTTTCACCGCGACTAACCAATAAGTTGATCGCGATGAACCACACCCGAGAGGTGGTTCTGTGTGCCTGTGACTTTCACCACGGTACAACCATAAGATGGTCGCGGTGAACCTCACCCGAGAGGTTGAACTGCTTATTTAAGGACTTTAGCCGTGATGAACAACATAATTGGTCACGGCGAAAAAGGTTAGCTAGCAAAATTTGTATTCAATTCCTCTCTTTTTTCGAAAAATTTCAAAAAGAAACTTGAAATTTCAAAAATTTTAAGATAAAAATAGCCCCACAATATCCTTCAATGAATTTCAGTTGCATGTTAAAATCAAAAATATTACTTGG
Source organism: Vachellia pachyceras (assembly GCA_025593235.1). Classification (NCBI taxonomy): domain Eukaryota; kingdom Viridiplantae; phylum Streptophyta; class Magnoliopsida; order Fabales; family Fabaceae; genus Vachellia; species Vachellia pachyceras. The sequence continues at coordinate 34,829 of JANTPZ010095812.1, read as the reverse complement.
GAATACTCCAAATTCTAAATCTCCCCCCACACTTAATTCAAACATTGTCCTTAATGATTGGAATGTAAGATTTACAAATCAATTGCGCGGCATTCGCAAGCAATTTCAAATAATCAAGCACACATGCAACAAAATCTGGAAAACAACATTAGGAAAAATCCATATATATATATACAGCTGCGAAAATAAAGTACAAACTAAATCTGCAGCAAGCAACTTTTCATGTTCCACTTAGCATAAAGAAAGCTAGAGATCGAAATGAGGGAAGTTTATTGAATTTATTAACTTTCAGCTCTAATTACTCTACTTGCTACTAGATAGTTCCTCTCTCACATTCAATCCACCATAAATATAAAATCACAATAATAGAGTAGGTGAAAGAGAGGAACAACCTGATAGCTAAGGCAGTTTGAAGTTCTCGTGGTAATGCTTCAATAGATGCCCATTAACTTTCATAATAGCTCCAATGTTTTCATCTTTGAGCTCCACCATACCAAAATTGTTCGCTTTTGTTACTAGTAAAGGCCCGTCCCAACGATCGTTGAATTTTCCAGGTTTAAAGCTAAAATGAGCCTTGAACAGCAGCACTCTATCGTACTCCTAGAAGTTCTTTCTTAAGATGCCCTTGTCATGTACCAACTTAGTCTTTTCCTTATACATCCGGGCATTCTCATACGCTTCCATGCGCAATTCTTCCATTTCCTGCATTTGTAGCTTTCTTTCATTCCCAAGAGCTTCTATGTCCATGTTACACTGTTTAACCGCCCAATATGCTTTATGTTCCAGCTCCACCAGAAGATGACATGGTTTACCGAACACCAATCGGTATGGTGACATCCCAATCGGTGATTTATAGGCCGTTCTGTAGGCCCATATTCCTTCTTCCAAACGTAGGCTCCAGTCCTTTTTCGATGGTTTCACCATCTTCTCAAGAATGCGCTTCACCTCTCTATTTGACACTTCGGCTTGACCATTGGTTTGCGGATGATAGGCGGTGGAGATTTTATGATTGACACCAAACTTTAAAAGCAGTTTACTCATAATTCTATTACAAAAGTGGGTGCCCCTATCACTTACTATGGCTTTGGGAATCCCAAACCTATAGAAAATATTTGACTTGACAAATTTTAATACAGTTAATGCATCATCTTTTCTAGTAGGAATTGCTTCAATCCATTTGGACACATAATCTACAGCTAAGAGTATATACACAAATCTAAAAGATGATGGAAAAGGTCCCATAAAATCAATATCCCAAACATAAAAAATTTCACAGAATAGCAAGGGTTGTTGAGGCATTTCATCACATTTACCTAATCCCCCAAAGCGTTGACATCTATCGCAAGCACGATAGAATAAGTATGAGTCCTTAAATAAAGAAGGCCAGTAAAATCCTGAATCTAATACCTTTCTTGCTGTCCTCCTTGCACTAAAATGCCCTCCGCAAACCATAGAATGACAAGCTAAAATGATAGGCTCAAATTCCTCATCTAAAATGCATTTCCTTATTACTTGATCGCTACACATCCTTCATAGATGTGGAGCGTCCCATATGTAATGCTGGGACTCACTTTTGAGCTTTATTGCCTGAGGTGAAGTCATAGAAGGTGGGGTAAATCCGGTAACTAAATAATTGACAACATTGGCATACCACGTCTCCCTAACAATTATAGCACATATGAGAGAATCAGGAAACGAATCACAAGTTAAGTCAGAGGAATCTACTCCCCTGGTATCATCTGGTAATTGGCTTACATGATCCGCCACTTGATTCACAGATCCCGGTCTGTCCTTAATTTCCACATCAAACTCTTGAAGAAGTAAAGCCCATCTGATTAATCATGGTTTTGACTGCGGCTTTTTTAGTAAGTATTTAACAACTGCAAGGTCAGTGAAAACAATAATATGAGAGCTCAATAGATATAATCTAAACTTTTCTAATGCAAACACAACGGCAAACAATTCTTTTTCAGTTGTGGTACAATTTATTTGAGCTAGGTCTAAGGTCTTGGATGCATAAGTTATAGCTCTGGTAACCTTATCAATTTTCTGTCCAAGCATTACCCCTACGGCATAATTTGAAGCATCGCAAGAAAGTTCAAAGGGTAATTCCCGATTTGGGCTGATTAAAATAGGTGCAGAAACAAGCTTCTTTTTAAGTTCATCAAAAGCTACTTTGCATTTATCATTAAAGTCAAATTTAGCATCCTTTTGTAGCAACTGAGAGAGAGGTACCGCAATTTTGCTAAAGTCCTTAATGAACCGTCTATAAAAACCAGCATGACCAAGAAAAGATCGAATATCTTTTACGCAAGTAGGATATGGTAGCGAAGAAATTACTTCAATTTTCACTCTATCTACTTCTATACCCTTTTTAAGATTAAATACCCTAGAACGATTCCTTCATTTACCATAAAATGGCATTTTTCAAAATCTAAAATCAAATTTTTCTCAATGCATTTTCGCAAAACTTTTTCAAGGCTAGCCAAACAATCATCAAAGGATCCTCCATAAACAATGAAATCGTCCATGAAAACTTTCATGCATTCTTCTTAAAATTCAGAGAAAACTGCCATCATGCAACATTGGAAAGTTCCAGGAGCGTTACACAATCCAAAGGGCATCCTTCGGTATGTAAATGTGCCAAAAGGACATGTGTCTTGGTCCTCAGGTGAAATTGGTACTTAGAAATATCCCGAGAACCCATCCAAAAAACAATAATGCGACTTCCCTGCTAGCCTCTCAAGCATTTGATCAATCAAAGGTAAGGGAAAATGATCTTTTCGTGTGGCATCATTTAATTTCCTATAGTCAATGCACACACGGCAAGAGTTTTGAACTCTTATGGGTATAAGCTCATCTTTTTCATTCCTTACCACTGTGATCCCACTCTTTTTTGGCACAACATGGATAGGGCTAATTCACTCACTATCTGAAATTGGATAAATTATCCCTGCACTCAATAGTTTGGTGATCTCTTTTTTACCACATCCAATATCAGGGGATTCAACCTCCTTTGGGGTTGCCTAACATGTTTTGCTTCTTCCTTCAAAAGAATTCTATGCATGCATATCAATGGGCTAATCCCTGGAATATCTGCTAAGGTCCATCCTAATGCCTTTCTATGTTTTCTCAAAACAGCTAACAACTTCTCTTCCTCGTTTTTAGATAAAGATTCAGCAATTATAATAGGAAGAGTATTATCAGTCCCCAGATAAGCATATTTTAAATTAGAAGGTAGGAGTTTCAATTCCAGGGTAGGAGGTTGCACAATTGAAGGAATCAACTTATAAAGCTCAAGCGAGTTGAGATCACTTCGCTGATTAACTTAGGAGGTTGCACAACTAGGATGATAGAAGAGAACAACAAGACTTCATTGAATAAGCAAAATGAACTCCATTTCACTTTGTCAATCACAAAACAACTCAATACACAATAATCCAAGTTTGGCTCAACCGAGACCAAGTATTTACATACAAATCACAAAGTCCAACTCGGATTCTAAGTAATCCATAATGCAAATGCATATTGAAAGTAAATACTCCACTTTCGGCACTTCGAACTCCGGCTCACTCCATCTTCAAGAGGATGGAGATGCTCAGCTCCTCATAGATGATGGAAACATGCTCTGAATGGATGAGTGAAGCATGATGAATGGATGAATGGTGAAGGTAGGGTTTGGAGAGTGTGAAGATGAGAGAAAATATGAGAGTGTGTGTGTTTCTGCCTTCCTTCCTCAGCCTCCTTCCTTTCCAAGGATAGGTGAAACACCTTCCATAACACTTGGTCAAGTGAGGCTCCAACTGGAAGCAACTCAAAATGTAGGCTCTGTGCAATCAGGGCGTCCATCCTCCTACGATACCTCTGCTCCTACGATATCTAGTAAGATTCCCTGCATTAACATGTAAATGCAGAGAGCATGTTTCTTCGTCAGATTCGCTAGGTGGCTCGTGGGTAGAATATTGCTGCAAACTAAGTGAATGAAAGGTTTGGTCTCAGGGCGGCACTTGGATCTGCGAATGTACATTTTCTACCTACGAGGCACATGCCAATCTTTTCCTTGAAAGCATAATATCTCTGCTATCTCCTCTGTAGGAACATGCCAACTCAAGAATTGATGAAGTGGTCACGGTCAGGGCTGGGTAAAGTAAGATGAGCACCGATGGTATGGTGAGTAATGCCCTGAGGAAGTACAGTTCCTTGGCAGTCAATAAAAAGACCAGTCTTATGTCGGCACTTCACATAGAAGTGCTGGACAAAAGCGAGGTTACCCTGGGTACGCTCGCTAACCAGGCCAGTGAGGCTAGACTGAGTAATACTATGGACAAAGTGATGGTTGGCGGGAGTTATAGGGAATAAGCGTTCCTTAACCAAAGGATGCTTCTTAGTCAGCTCTAAAATTTTCTCAAAAGTTTGGGAAGGTTCAGATTCAGGGCTAGGGGGTCTACTATATTTGGTCTCTTGGTTCTAGGCATGGCTACTAGCTGGACTCACAACAATGAAACAGAAAAAAAGCACAAAAAGCAGAATTAACACAGGTGAAAAAACAACAACTGATATCGTTGGCTGCGGCGAAAATTATGGTTCGTCGCGGCGAAAAATAACAATTTAGTCGCGGTGAATCATCTTTTTCGTCGCAGCGAAAATTGAAGAATAGGCCACGATAACAGTGATGAACACAAAGTGAAAACGAAACAAAACACAATGAAATGGAACGAAAAGGATGGAATGCTTACTGTAGATGAAAGGCACGAAGAGTAGCGGAGAAATGCGAGAGTTGTGGCGGCCAACGGTGAAGTACACGGCGACGGGAGGAAAGAGCAAATTGGGTTGTTGGTTAGCCTTGAAAATGGATTGAGAATATTAATTTTGATTTCCAAGGATTGTATAATGACAACCCCAGGGTCGTTCTCACCGGAAGCTAGTCGCGTACCAATAGTCCTTAGCTTGTGATTATGTTCGTGATGCAAATGTAAATGGTTTCTTAATTCAAGATGAACTATGTACCTAATGCAGCTATAAAATTCAAAACTTGTTTTTGGTATTTTCAGGCGGCAAAGAAAATTAAGACAAATTTGGATTGAAAAGGGAGTGTTATGGTCGGTTCCTCTTGAAAATGAATTGGCCATCATAGTTCACAAAAAGATTAGGTAGAGTATCGACTTTCGCACTAAGTTTTTGAAATCACAAACCCTCACAATTTGTATGGGTCCGAGCGTCATATGATGATCTCCTTCTAAATTCCCATACGACTTGTTAGGTCACAAATAACATGCAATGAACTCCATTCCATGAAATCCTTGAAGCGCTCTTAGTGTGTGTACGGAAATCGCAAAGTGACAAAATCAACTCCATGCATGTTGACTCTAAAACCAAGCACAACTAAGATGATAGAAGAGAACAACAACAAGACTTCATTGAATAAGCAAAATGAACTCCATTTTACTTTGTCAATCACAAAACAACTCAATACACAATAATCCAAATTTGGCTCAACCGAGATCAAGTATTTACATACAAATCACAAAGTCCAACTCGGATTCTAAGTAATCCATAATGCAAATGCAGATTGAAAGTAAATACTCCCCTTTCGGCACTTCGAACTCCGGCTCACTTTATCTTCAAGAGGATGGAGATGCTCAGCTCCTCATAGATGATGGAAACATGCTCTGAATGGATGAGTGAAGCATGACGAATGGATGAATGGTGAAGGTAAGGTTTGGAGAGTGTGAAGATGAGAGAAAATATGAGGGTGTGTGTGTTTCTGCCTTCCTTCCTCAGCCTCCTTCCTTTCTCTTCGAAAAATGACCTAATTTAGCATTAGAAATCGTCATGAGTCGGATCTCTCAAGCTGGGTCGGGTTAATTTCCATCTGGAGTAAAAATCTGGTGCTGATACGCGATATTCGCCGCGGCGAACCTCTCCCGAGAGTTCTTTGTCTGCTTGATTGAACTTTGGCCGCGGCGAAATTATCCAAAGCTGCTTCCCTTGGCCTTTTTTAAGGAGTTCCTGAAATGAAATAGCAAATATGGGCAGTATCATTTGCTCATGATGCAATTTAGGCACAATAAATCGTTATTCATTGCATAGGTGCCCAAAATCACATTAATCCAAATCAATAACTCCTAATCTACATTTAAGCACAAAAAGGTCATGTATGGGCTAAAATTGACTCTAAGACTCTGAAAATTCAAGTAGAAAACTAATGCAAATAAAGCTCAATCAATTGGCCCAAAGTTTAAAGGGTTAGAACATTCTTATGGTTAGTTTTGAAGAACAGATTGCTTACCAATAAGGAACGGAAACGTAAACATATGTCTCCTTCTACTTCTTGAAGTTTTTATGATGAACCCATTGAGGATCTTGATCATATCCTAAGATGCTATTGTCTGGCAACCAATAGTTGGAGATTCATTATTCCTATTAATGATCACACTACCTTTTTTAATACACCTTTTGATGTATGGCTTAGCACCCACTTACTTACAACAGCAACAACAATTGGCGGATAACTTTTGAGTTGGTTTGCTAGAAAAAATGGGGCACTCGTAATAGAAGGATTTTTGTAAATGAGGAGGTCAATGAGTTCTCACTTATCAATGAAGCATTGGCCTTAATTACCTATATTACTAGAGCTCCTGACTTGAACATCCAACTTCAATTAGCTTTTGTAAATCTTCAATAACTTTTTGTAAATCTTCATATATTCTTGCATTTTACCTTTTAGCAATGAATTATACCTTCAAATGGTATGCTAATATTCTTAAAAATAAAAAAGAAAACAGGCATATTAAAATGTTAGCTGAGTAAGACTTTGGCTAGTCTTGCGAAGCATCACAACTCCGGGTAAACACTATACAAGCGGAAATCACTGTTTTACGGCATCATTTTCCTCTCTCCCTGTCCCCAAATTCACGAACATGCAATCTTCTTCTCTTCAGCTCACCAAGACCTTCGCCACTCACCACTGTGACCACCAGGTTCTAGGATTCCAACACAGTGTCTTCTCCACTCACAACGTGTTCTCCTCCCTTTCTTCCTTACCATTTTGCTTACCAATCCCTAGTTCTCGAAGGCTCGTCGCTCGGGCCCAGAAATCCCATCACCACAACTCTGGTCCCAAAGAGCGGCTGCGAATAAGGGGCAACAAGGACAATGTCTGGAGTGTCGACAATGACCTCGCGAATTCTGCGGTGGAGAAAGATAAGGCGAGAGCCAACCGGAGGAAGCAGAAGGGAAGGAAGATGGTGAAGGGGAATCGTGGTAGGGGTGGTAGAGTCTTGGTCTCTGGGGCCATGTTGATGGAGGTTGAGACCGTTCTTCAGACTCAGGTATGCAAAAGTGGGTACAGTTTTGGCCATTTGGCAAGAAGGAGGATGTATTTTAGTGCGTGGACAGAGCGATAATTTGGACGCTAAGTTAGTGTTATAAAAATATGACAATGATGATAGCAATAAGAATAATACTTGGTATCCTTGACAAGCCTGTCCGAAATTTGGTATTTTTTTTTGTTTTTGTTTTTGTTTCCTAATGGATGAAGATATCTGGGATGGGAAGGGAGAAAGAAACCCTCCCTTGTGCTTTGAATCTCAAAGTACTCGTGTGAAAGGAGAAAAATAGTGACTGCCGTCTCCATTGTGCCTTATGTTCGCATTTGTTCTGCTGAATGATTTTGGACATTCAAAGGATCGATGACTGATGATAAGTTAAGTGAAAAACTAACAACGAAATTGTTTTAAATTCTTTTATTTCTGGACTAAATTCAAATAAGGCATTCCCAAAATTTGGATGAACATTTTGGGTCCAGCCCTCCAAATAAAAATTTGTGTTACCATATTTGTTATTCAAGGTCTGTATTAAATGTAGAATGATTAATACTTCATATAGCTATTTGGGAGTGGAAATGTGACAAATGACTCTTTCAGGAACCTGTGATAAAACCAGTTTGGAATACATTTGCTAGCAGTGTCAGTGGGATTTGGAAGGGTGTAGGCGCAGTATTTTCTCCTATTACTGCTGAAATGGAGCCTGTTGAAATAGGTAACAGGAATGAAAACCTATATGACTGCTATACCCTTTCCCGCATTGAGGCAGTGCCATCACCTTCTGGTAGACGAGCATCTCAGATTCAGAGAAAAATTAATTGGGTGGCTTTGAACCCTTTTGGTGAAACATTGCAGCATACTGAAGGCAATGGCAAAACGGAAGAAGGATCTGGAGATGATGGTGCCCCTATACTTGTAAAGGAAAAGATCAGTGACAATGCAACAAACAGTGTTGCCTACATTTGAGTCCTTTGACTTCGAAAGAAGTGATTTGATGGAAGAAGATGTTATGGAATGTGAACCAGGCCTTGTTTACTTTGAAGTAAGTTGTCCCTTTTACACCTAGCGTAGATTTCTTTGTAGGCATCGGGTTATTTTTCAGTGCCAGGAACTTGATTATATTGTTGTACTGGTGTTATATTTTACTGACTTCCGTTCACCATGGGATATGTAATCTAATGTTCATCACTAATACTTACGAGAAAATAATATATTTTTTTATGGTTATGTGAACTTAAAACCTGTCTAACTATTTTTAAAATACAAGTAAATTCCTGAGTTTTCTGTCACAGCAATCCAAATGTTTTATTGCCAACTTAATGCGTATGGGCTTTATTTTGCCCCTTTCTGTTTGGTCCTTCATATCCTTATTGGTTGATATTATAATTGACGAAGAGCACTAAACTGTTTTGGTATACAATTTACATTGTTGCTGCAGTGGAAATATAATGTTAAGATTTGCTCAAAAAATTCACTTCCATAACATTAAAATTGTGTCAAAGCTGTGAAAAAGAGGATGCTTAATTGTAAAGAACTAGATATCAGCAGTTGTTAGGCTACCATGATCCTTGGTAAGAATCTAGTACTGCACTCATTGATATTCAAGTACTCTTTTTGATAGGTGATAGAAAACTTAATTTCTCCGACTTTGTTCTTTGATGCATTTTGTTACCCTATGTAATTATTTTTTTCTAATTGAACAATTTATTTTAGCTTTTGTGAGTGGTTGACATGCTTAGTTCTGTGTGATGACAGCAAGTTTTATGTGATATATTTACTTGGGTCACTCGCTCCCATTAGTTCACTTGCTAGTTGTGCGATGACATAGTTCACTAGCTAGTTGTGTGATGATATCAAGTTTTCCATGATCTTTTTACTTGGGTCACTCGCTTCCTTCTGTCTGATTTGTGAGCTTTCACGCTCTGAAAGCACATGTATCCTTTGCATCCAATTTTAACCTTGGTAAAATAATATAATCGTGAAAAGATTGTAAAAGCCTACAAAAATAACGAGGAAGACAATTATTTTATGTAAGGTGTGTTTGATGACAGCTGCAGCTGGTTATCTATTCATACTGAGACTGACACTGTATGGTGAATTTAAGTCCATAGGTGCAGTACAAGCTCATCATTTCTAGTTCCTTAATGCTTGCCTGCATATGGAGATTGCATACCACACTCTCTTAACTTACTAAAGCTAACCTGAACCTAGTATGAAAAAACTTGCAGTTGGAAAACAATAACTTGTAAAACAACTCAATGAACAATATTCCTTATATAGTGTGGTAGAGCAATAGGAAGACATTGCTTTGACTTGAAAGGCTTTGCATAATACCAGAACCACTATGTGACAAATAAAAAAGATCCTAAACTTTGGTTTAACACAACTTTGTGAGCTGATATGGTTCAATATTATTATTGATGGTGTCCATTATCAATTGAATTCTAAGCCTGTTTTGTTCATAGAAAGGGCATGGATAGTATGGAATGGATTGCCGATCGAGATGAATATGTTTGGTATGATACAAAAACGGATGGAATGATATTTATTTTGAATTAAAAGAAAAACAAAAATAAGTGACTACAAAATAAATTCCCCTTCATCCATCGTTCTTATCTGGCAAACTCACCATTATGTATCATCATTATTCATCCATCCAAACCCCTTTGAAACCAAATTGAGAGGAAGAGAACAAAACCAAATCATAAATTAAATGAATCAAAAAATTTGAATTTCTTGACTGAATTGAAACCCAGTGTGCGCCCCAGGAACAAGAAATCTTCTCAAAGACTACTGCAACACTGATGACTTGCCTTACCTGGTCCAAATCAGTGGCTATGGTGACCTTTATCATGTGCTCAACAAAACACTGCCTCTAACTTGCTTATGTCTTTGGTGCTTTTTCCATCCCTCCAAAGCTCTTTCACTACTCTTCCTGTGTTCTCTTTGGCTCAAATTTGGGAATCTGCCTTTGTCCTTCTCCATCGTGCTTTGAATCTTCATGTAGTTTAGGTTTATGATTTTGTATAGAGCATTGGTGCACCAGCTGCAAGGTTAATCGGCTTAATTTTAGCTTTTATTACCAGTTCTATCTTTTGATTCACATTCTAGATATAACTGAGAGAGTTGATTGAGTTTTAGAGATATGAATTAAAGTTTCCTTGTGCCTTTATTTAGTACCCTAAGCTTTTGAATTGATGATGACTAAGAGATTAAGAATTTGATCCTCTATGTTTCCTCATTTCTCATATTAAATTAGGTTTTCATGTAAGATATGGTGGAATTGTGCTTTGTGTACCCATCAAGCTGAGTTTGTAAGCTCAAAATGTGGCATTGTGGCTAGATGTGGTTACATAAAAAGAGCTGCATCGTAACTATTAGCAATTACATTTGACCTAGGAGGAATTACTTGATCTAACATTATAGCTTTAGTTTGGGTACACCAGGTAATTTTTCCTTAACCAAAAATAGTTTCCTGGATCATTCGTAATTTTTAATATGGTTCTGATATGATATTGTAATAACCAAGAAAAGTTAGTTAGGCAGTTAGTGAAACAAGATTAAGAAGCAGTTATACAAGTATTGGCCATTGAGGGTCTCTCAGAATATAAATAGGTGCCTATATACAATTTGCATTTCCAGTCTTGGTTATGAATAAATGGCTGCACTATTCAGTTGTATTCTCTCGTCTCCTTCCCATTCTTCCCTCTTAGTCTCTCTGCCTCCCTTCTCTGTCCTTCTCTTCTTATTTCCCTCTGTTTATCCCGCTTCCCCATCTCCCTCTTTCTCTCTCATTCCTAATTATAATCATCTAACAGGTTCTGTACATCCTGCTCTACTAGACCTGCCCGTATAGTTCATACCTCTTCATTACTCTGATAGCTTTGCTCTGTAGGGTGTCTTAACAAGGAAATGTCAATCATTTAATCCTGTCAATCACATTGTTTTGCATACATAGTTTGATATGAAATTGAATAAATAGGGCCACATCAAATGGTATCCAGTAGCATTACTCTTGTTCTTCAATCGAGTTTACGTAAATTGAGCTTCTTTCAAGTGAAGGGAGAGTAATTATCTGAAATCCTAGCATCAAATGGATCGACCTACAACCATGTAATTTTGACATCTTTCCGGAGAGCAGAGTGTAATTTACCCTCAATCTTAACATCAATGGGATCATGTGATATGCATAATGATGTTTACTACCTACATGGTCATTGCAAATATAACAGTATTTTCTGTTCTCGCGATCATTCGGTTAATAATTATGGCTATTAAATTGCAGGATGGATCCTACTCTAGGGGTCCTGTAGATATCCCTTTGGGTGAAATTGATGATACAGCTTATTATATCACTCCAACTTTCAAGTTTGAACAAGTAAGTTCAGCATCTTACTTATTATGCCGGTTTTGACTTGCATAGATCAAGCATTAGTAATTAGTTTAGCAGCTTTAGTCATGGATTCCCCTCGTGTGGAACAAATATGGATCAAGTTGTATAGATAAAATGGAAAACTGAATAGATTTCTTAGTTCTGCTTAATAAATAAGAGAATTCAACTATTTTTATTGATAAGGCAATGCACACATATATGGTACTTGTGCTTAGTTAATAAATAATGCAGCTGTTTTTGTTGTGTTGTGTGTGACTATAATTCTGTGAAATCAATGCACAATTAATTCTTTAACCACTCTGAGCATTTTTAACAATTTATCTGGTTAAAATTGTTCCAGAACTGGATCTTTTTCCTGGAATTCCTAAATTATAATAGGGATGGCCATTTGTATATTAGGATCTCTTCATGTTAAGTGTCTTCTTCAAGTGTGTCTTTTTAGGTGATACTTTGATTATTAAAATTTAGGGTTAACTATAGGTGCGTGTTGTCCATTTGTTCTTAGTTTTATATCTCTGTTATAATTTTTGTAAGATTTTTTTAAATGGCATGACTAGGGGCTGTTTTTGTTATTTAAACATCAAATGATTGGATTACTGCAATGTTTTTTTCCCATAATATGGTTTTATTATGCAAACATTTGAGGACTGCTATTGATAAGTGTTTTCGTTACATGGAAATCTGCGTTGTTTCATTATTTGGACTTTCTCTTTCCCTACGATTTTAAATCTGGAACAAACAGGGAGAAAAAAGCTGTTTTTAATCTCACGCGATCATATATAGTGCTTGGTTAAGGGCTGCCACAAAAGGATCCGTATTGTCCATACCATAGAATTCCTAGATGGTGGTTCAAACATACAGATAATGAGGGTTGCCGTCTATGAAGAACAATGGGCTAGTCCTGCCAATATCAAAGACCCAAGGTACACGTGCGCTTTATTTATTTATTTATTTTCAAGTCTGCATTTGTGCCTGCGAAGCACTTCTATCTGAAAGGTATAAACATGATATGACATCAGCTATGGGTAAGACAATTCCACAAAATTCAAATTGCCTTGCAAAATCGTAAGAAATATATAGAAAAAAAGTGTATAATATATCTTGAATGCTTGTTTGTTCTTGTAATTTCTTTCTGCCTCCGTTTGCTGCGTCAAATTCTGTACTTTGATTTGTTTGATACGCAGAATGAAATAGAGAATATAATTAAAACAAGATATTATGGCTGAAAAATGCCTTTTTATGTCTCTGGAGCTAAAATCAAAATACTCCCTCCAGTTCCTAACATAAGAGCTGGTTCATGGATTAGAGTTGATTCTAAATATAGTATCTCAATCTATATTGTCTCTTATATTTATCGTTTTTTCCTAAATTAATTTTCCTAATTTATAAATCGATATATAATCAAAGTTTACACAGTGATATTTTAGAGAAATCATGTTACATTTGTTATAATTAACCAATTTATCTCATTTGCTTAGTCTAGCCAAATTCTTCAAGTAACTGATATTTAAGGTTAGAGGGAGTACATAGTATATATTTATTTTTGTGCAATAAAAAGAAAAAATTTCTTCTGTGTCAACCAAGGACCTTTTCAACCCTCCCCATTGTCATCCCTCCCTCAAGGCAATAACTAACTAATGCCAGCACCATCCTGAACAGCGATTTGGAGTTCGATGTAAAGCCACTTTCTCAAAGAAGGCGAACCAGACCATCGGAGCTGATTGGGTCTTGGAAAGTCTTCGAGGTGAGTGCGACTCCGGTGTTTGGAGATGATGACAATATGATGGAAGCCAGCAACGGTGGAACCCCATATGTATACCTTTGTACAGAGACTCTGAAGAAGAGGCACTTCCCAGAAAGTGCCAACTCTTTTGGAGAAGAAGAGATGCTAGACATGCAGGATGTGACCATGCTTTGGCTTCCCGGGGGCGTAACGTGCTATGTGGATATCAGTAAGGACGGTTTTCTGTGTATTGGAGTTGGATGGTACTCTGATGAAGGAATAAATCTGGTCATGGAGAGAGATTATGGGGTGGATGGAAAACTTAAAGAAGTGCGATGGAAATCAGAGTTAAAAAGAAGATGGTCCAATCCACCACCTGTATAAATAATTCTCTTGAAATTTTGTCTTCATGCCCCTGAGGATTACTGACTTGTAAAGTATTTTGTTTGAGAATTAATGAATACTTACATGTTGTATTGTCAATGTAAAAGGTCAAAATGAGAAAAAAGGCATGTTTGTTTAGTTTGTTTGACCTTGCTCAGTAATTTTCTGGGTTGATTTAAAATACAAAATAAAAAGTGGAAGGAGGGAACAACAACATAAAAAGATTATGACCTTGTTTGTTTCTATTTTCTGTTTTTATGTTTTTAGAAATTTTTTATAAATCTGTTTTTTAGAACAAGTTTTGAGACATTGTAAAGTGGAGAGAACAGTGATGATGGACAGTGAGATAGGATGTTAACTCTATTGCGACAGAAAGGGAAACAGTGTATTAATTTGAAGTATGTGCAGGAGGGAGAATGTGAAATGTTCAAGTTAAGTGGAAATTGTTCCAAGACTGGAAATTGTCTGTACTTCCTAAATTAGTGTCTTTTTTACTCAAGATCTTGTAGTCTAATGGTATGGTATCTCTCAAATGGGAGGTTACGGGTTCGATCCTGCCATTATAGCTTCAGACCATACCCTTTTAAATAAAAAAAAAAAAAGTGTCTTCAAGTGGGGCTTTTTAGTTGCTATTTTGATTGTGGAAATTTTTGCTTGACTGTAAATGTATTGTGGTGGCAGAGGTTTAACATGATAGCATCATAGCACTATGTTGACAAATCTTAACAATTAGCATATTGAACTTGATTGTTTTTATGTTTTTGTTATAATTCTTTTAAGAATTTCTTTAAACAACATGACTAGTGGATTTTTTTTTTATTTAAACATCACATGATTGGATCTAATACAGTTTGTTGTTTTTTTAAGTTTGTTCTCATTTTATTTTTATTAGACGACCTAGTGTCAAACATTATGTTGATATTGAACAATTGCTCATATTATTGATGTTACAACCAAGGGTGAAAATAGGTTGGATGGCGTATTGGTGGCTTCTGGCCTTTGTTTGATTAGGACTTGGCCTAACCTATTTGCCAAAAGGATGGTGTTAAATCATATAAAATTTAATTGGGATTATTCCAAATTATATGTAGAATATAAATACAATTTTATTTTTTAATATATAAATAGACCACCCGTTAAACTTACATGTCAAGATTAAAAATTATCTAACTTGTATTTATATATTTATATTAAAACATAATTATAGGGTGGTCTATTTAAAAAACTTTTAATTTTTTAAAAAAACAAAGATGCTTTTTTTAAAACTTCCAAATTTAAAAGTTGAAAAAAAAAATACCTTCCCTATACAAGCCCACCATCACATCTATATATGCTTATTTTTTAATTATTTTTTTAAAAAACTGATGATTTTTTTAAATTTTAAATATGAAAGTTAAAAAAATAAAAACAAAACTCTTACCATATATATATATATATATATCTTGTTAGAATAAATATTTTAAAATTGTAAATAATGTTGGATAATATATAAGCTACAAGTATATGATTAGTTTGGTAATTGTTATTTCGCTAGTAGTAAAATTTGCTAATCGATGTTTGGAATTTACTAAGTATATGAATGTGTTGCTTTGGATCTCTTGATTTGTAAGTGTTTGAGAATCTATTGGAAGAACGATTTTACGGATTCTGATATAAGTATATGAAAAAAATTTTGTAACGTTATTAAGAATCACTTTCAATATTCTTATTCTTAGTAGCTACGCAATACACTTCTTGGTAGCTACGCTTCACAAAGTGCTTGAAAGAGGTGTATAAAATTTCTGTTGGCTCTTTTTTCTGTTTCCGCTATATTATTTCTTTTTTCTGCTTGACGTTAATCCACAGAATTTTTCTTTGTTTTTTTTATTTTTTTAAAAAAAAAGAGAAGTTGATCATGTCAGTCGTGTTCTCAACCATACTTCTCTTGCTCATCATCGGATTCTTCCGCCTATTGAGATCAAGATGGAAAAAAAACATTTTAATTTAATTACCTGTCATAATTGTTAAAATAAAATGCGTAAGTGAATGAAAGGGTAAAATTGAACCAATTTAAATATATATATATATATATATTGGTGCTTTAGGGCTTGTTTGGATTATTTTTCTAGAATATAGGTTTGGTTAAAAACTTAAATTTTGACCTAAAATCTAGGTTTTGTCTAAGATCAAAAATTTTTCTGAAAAGTTATTTTGGATACAAAAGCTCAGTTTGAAACCTTGGTTTTGAAACGTACTTTTTTCTTTCCTACTTTTCTTTCTTTCTTACTTTTTCTTTTTTTCCTACTTTTTTTCTTTCTCTTTCCTTTTTCCTTCTTTTTCTTTCTTTCTCTTTTCTCTTTGCTACTTTTTCTTTATTTCTCTTCCCTCTTTCATACTTTTTATTCTTTCTTTTTCCTTTTTTTACCTATTTTTTGCCTCGGAATCCGTAAAAGCTAATAACTTCCCAAACATAAATCACTTTTCAAAATCTAGATTTTTCCTCGGAATCCGTAAAAGTTATTCTCCAAAATCCAATATTCAAAACATAGGTTTTGCCTCAAAATCCGTAAAAGCTATTTTTAAAATTGATTCCAAACAAGCCCTTAGTAACTTTCTCCGCCAATTCTTCTCCACAGTTGAAAATGGGTGTGGGCTTCTTTGTTACTTTAGTTGTTTTAGACGGTTGAACCCTTTGTTGTTTCACTATGTCTTCTTTTGGGTTTGGTAGGATGAGCAAACTAAAATCAGAAACTGAATTGATCCGAACTCATTTTGATTTTTTCAATTAGTACATATTTAGTATTCAATTATGGTTTGATTATTATAAAGAAAATTTCATCTAGACAGAGAAACTGAAATTAAAGATATAAAATGTTCAACAATAGTTTGTTTTAAAAGGTGCAGACCTAAAATTCTTTTTTCTCTCCCTCATGAGAGCTTTCGCTCTCCACGTGAGAGTTAGTTAACTTTTTGGCTCCATTTTGGATTCAATTTCATGATCTACCATTGGAGGCAACGGATGAGGAAAATGCTGTGACGCTTGGCTCAATGACTGGGAAGGTTGTCATGGTTGAGAATCCAAGGAGGAATGGACTGGTGACAAGGAATTACTTGTGGCAAGAGTGATTGTTGACTTGTGGAAACCACTAATTCAAGAGATTTGGACGAAGAGACTAGGAAAGGAAACAATAAGGATCAGTATAAAATATGGAAGGCTCAGAAATTTTCCTTCACTTGTGGAAGAATAGGACATGATCAGAAAAACTGCTCACATGGAAAGGATAGTGAGAAAGAATGAAGGGGAGAATATGGAAGTTGGTTGAGAACAACGATGCCAAGATTGATGGAAGGAGCAGTTAGATGTTTGAGAAACGGATGGGAGGACGAAAATGAGAAAAAAAAAAGGAGAGAAACAATGAGCCTCGATCTGCTAGTAGTGATGGTGAATATAGCAAGGTGACAGTTGGTAAGGCATAGACAAAACAAAAAAACAAAGAACAAGAGGGAGTGTACTGGAAGAGGGATGGAGGAAAAAGGAGGTGGGGAAGATGAGAATAAAAAATAGCAGGAAGAGGGAGAAATACGGGGAAATAAGAGAATGGTGAGATTGGGTAAACATTGTGAATCAACACAAGAGAACTTTGAATTGGAGAAGGCTTAGTTCCTAGAACACACTGAGGACTTATCAAAGGCTATAGTAGTTTATGGAGAAATAACACTATTGACAACAATCACCGAGGAGTTTAAGAGGATAAATCTGAAAA
The DNA here is from genome assembly GCA_025593235.1 of Vachellia pachyceras. Lineage (NCBI taxonomy): Eukaryota > Viridiplantae > Streptophyta > Magnoliopsida > Fabales > Fabaceae > Vachellia > Vachellia pachyceras. Next base: position 17,261 of record JANTPZ010095812.1, on the reverse strand, counting down.
GAGAGGCTGAATGAAGAGAAGAGTTCCCACTGGCCAAAAGAAGGAGAATGTGTATGAAAGAATGGGAGCTAGAGGTAGGGTCAGGAAAACGAAGTGTGACTAAGAGGTACGAAAGGAAGAACATAAGAATGGTCAAAAAAATGTTGAGAAGAGGTAGGAAAAGGCAAGGGGCTGTATGAAGACAAATGGATCAATGGGGAAGCAAAGGTGAAAAATGTGGCAATAGTAAGTAGCAAAGGGGAAGCAAGGACTGAGGGTGAAGGTGGTTGGCCTATAACAACCACCAGGGAAGCATGAATATCATAAGCTGGAATGGTCAAGGCTTGGGAAGGGCCTTGACAATTAACAAACCGAGGGAGGAGTGCAGGAGACACAAGCCCTCAATTGTCTTCCTAATGGAAACAAGAATGAAAGGTGAAAGAATAAAAGAGATCAGGAGAATGTGTCAGATGCAGGAGGAGTTCTATGTGGAACCGAGAGACAGAAGTGGAGGATTAACCCTATGGTGGAGGGAGGATGTAGGTGTCAATATTTGGCACAACTCAAAAAATATTATTCATGTGAGCATAATGTCCTGAAGCCACAAGGTGCCTCAGCACATAACATTTGTGTATGGAGCACCCATGGTGGAAGAAAAAGTAGGGCTGTAGAATAAGATGAGAGAAATAGTAGCTGGCTTAGAAGTCCATGGATCTGCGTAGGGGACTTTAATGATGTCAGTTCAAGTGAGGAGAAGCTTGGGGCCCTCCCATTTGACATAAGGAGAGAGTTAAACTTTCAATGTATAAGGAGAGAGTTGATTGATCTAGGCTACCAGGGGGCAAGATATACTTGGAGTAATAATAGAACGGGTAGGGAGCATGTGAAGGAAAGAATTGATAGGGCTATGGCAAACATAGAATTCAGAATGGCTTTCCAAAACACTCTTGTGATCCACAAGGAGCCGGTGGGATCAGATCACTACATGTTGGTGGTAGAATGTGAACATAGATATGTGAGAGTGCCTAGGGTTTTTAAATAAGGGGGAAATTGAACAAATATTGAAGGAAATAGAAGAGACATGAGACAGAGAAGAAAGGTACTGGAAGCAAAGATCACGCATTGGTTGGCTGGCAGAAAGAGACAGGAATACCAAATTTTTTCACTCAATTACTATGCAATGAAGAAGCAGAAATAAAGTCACAAGACTGAAAAGGAAGATGGGGGATGGATAGAAGAGGAGGGAGAGATAAATGGGGAATTTGAGAAATACTACAATGAGTTATTTGCCGCAAATGGAAGAAGAGAAATGACGATAGCTCTAAAATATGCAGCAAGGACAGTTACAAATGAGGAAAATAAGAGGCCGGAGAAAGAAGTAACTGTTAAGGAAGTCAGGTTGGCTGCATTTCAGCTAAATAGGTTTCTATCATAAAGCATGGCAGGAAGTAAATGAGGAAGTGGTAGAGATGGTCAGAGAATTCTTCCAATAGAAGACACAAAAATAGCACAAACATTGTGCTAATACCAAAGATGGAGCATGCAGAAAGGGTGAGTCAATTTTATCATATTAGGCTATGCAATTTTGCATATAAAATCATCACCAAGGTGCTGACTAACAAAATGAAACCCCTGATGACAAGAGTCATAACAGAAAATTAAAGGGCATTTGTAGTAGGGAGATTAATGCAAGAGAACATTCTAATTGCACATGAAGCTTTTCATTACCTAAAGAGGAAAAAGAAGGGAAAGAAGATAGAGCTAGCAGTCAAAATAGATATGAACAAAGCATATGAAAGGGTGGAATGGGATTTCATAGAAGGAACCATGAGAGGAATGGGCTTTGGTGAAAGATGGATAAGCTGTATCATGGAGTGCATTCAGTCAACATGCCTAAACTTGGTTGTAGAGGGAAAGAAGGTGGGCAGGCTCAGGATGGAAAGAGGCATCAGGCAAGGGGACCCATTGTCACCCTATCTCTTTGTTTTGGTAATGGATGTGCTATCGAGAATGGTTAAGTACCATGCTAAAGAAAAGAAATTGAAAGGGATCAAGCTTGCAAGTAAGTGCCTAACTCTGACCCATTGCTTCTTTGCTAATGATGCGTTGTTTTTTGTAAATGGAAAGAAGCAAAATTGTCAAGTGCTAAAATCAATCCTGGATAAGTAAAGCATCAGGACAAACAATTAATATTGTAAAATCAAATGTTTTCTTCTCCCGCAATGTTGATGAAGTGCTGAAACAGGAGACATATGAAGTGTCAGGAATCAATGATAAGGGAGACCTTGGGAACTATCTAGGACTACCATTACTATGGGGAAGTTCTAAATCAGTGACCTTAGGCTTTGTTAAAAATAAGATGGGGAGCAAGTTGTAAGGGTAGAAGCTGCTAAATTTTGCAGGAAGGGAGGTAATGATAAAATCAGTAGCAAATACGATCCCAATCTTCCCAATGTCCCGTTTCTCCTTCCTAAAGAAAGTATGTGGTGAGCTTATAGCATGATTTCAAGAGTTTGTTGGGGGCATAAGGAGCAGGAAGGCAAGATTCATTGGAAAGCATGGAAGGCTCCAAGCAAAGCTAAGGATGAAGGTGGACTGGGGTTCAGGGACCAGGAAGCCTTCATCAAAGCACTACTAGCTAAAACGGCATGGAGGATCATTAAGAACCCTGATGATTTATGGTGTAAAATCCTGAAAGGAATATATTTTCCTAAAACAGATTTTATGCAGGCAAAGAAGGGTGGGCATGCTTCTTGGGGATCGTCAAGCATACTAGAAGGACGAGAGCTCATTAAAAAGGAACTATGTTGGAGAATTGGAGACGGGGAAGCAGTGAATGTGTTTAATGATGCATGGATACCAGGCATTGATAATTTTAAGCTAAGGGAAAGAAATTTAACTGAAGGTGAAAGAGTTGATCAGAGATGGAGAATGGGACCTGGAAAAGGTGGAAAGGTTACTATCAGAAGAAGAAATTGAAGCTGTCAAAGGCATAGGATACCAAGTAACAAGAGACTAGATGAAAGGATATGGATGGGCAGTAGAGATGGAAGCTATGCTATGAAACTGGGATATAAGCTAGAAGTGAAAATAAGAGATAAGGGGGGAGGAAATGGGCCATGTATATCATACAATCCCACAAAGAAGCTATGGAGGTGCATATTGAATATCCAGATGCCCCCAAAGATTTAACACTTCATGTTGAGGATGTATAGCGATGTGTTGGCAACAATGGAGAAACTGTACAAAAGAAAATGTGTAGCGTCTCCAATGTGTACATTGTGCAAATCACAGGTTGAAACAGTGGAGCATTTATTTTCCTTTGAATATGGCCAAAGAATGCTAGTTTGGATGCCAACTAGCATTAAAATGTGATGAGAAAAATGTTCAAAGAGTGGATAGGTGGCTGGAGGAGGGAGGCCCAGACGAGGAAAATTTAGCATTATGTGCTGGGGTATCTGGAAAGGGAGATGCAGGCAAGTATTTGAAGAAACTGAAGTGGACAGATGGGCATGTATCACAAATGCTATGAGAATGGTGAGAGACTTTAAAGGAGCAGCAGAAAAGGGAAAGATTATTGGGAAGGAAAACATAAGAGATAGATGGTTGAAACCAGTGTGGGGCAAGATTAAATTAAATGTGGATGCCTCATACTGGCAGGCGAAAAAGGAAGCGACAATAGAAATAATTGGAAGGGATTGGAACGAGAATTACATGGGTGGAATAGGGGGAAAAATGAAGGCAGATTCAGCTTTTATGGTTGAAAGCCTAGCTGTATTAGAAGCATTAAAAGGAGGTGATGTGTTGTGGGAAGGGAAGGTGACAGTGGAGACAGATTGCCTGAACCTATATAAGATGCTGGTAAATAAAGAGATAATGGGGTGTGAGTGGAAGAGTGCTGATATTATTCAGCAGTGCTTATGTCTATTAGAAACAGAAGAGTACAGGAACTGGGAAGTGGCTAATATAACAAGGATGGGAACATAGTTGCTGATCTATTGGCAACAGAAATAATGAGGGGATTGGTACCGCAAGGATGGCATGATCAGCCACCAACCTCTCTAGTATGGATGATGGAGAAGGACCTGAAGGATGATTGTAACAACAGAACTGGAATTGGCTAAAGGGAAGCAGAATGTTTGGCAAGTAAGCATGGTGAGTATTTGTTGTACTGATAATAGGATTTACTAGTTTAGTTTAATAATGATTAGAAGATGTAGGTAGTATAGAATAGGTGTTGGGTTCGACTATTGGTGTCTGTAATATGAATACAGTTGTTTCAGTTTGGTAAGATTGAGTGATAGGTTGTATTGCTAGGATTTTATGAGTTTATGGGCTTCGGCTATTAGTGTGTAATGATTGTTTTTTTGTGGTAATAAAATTGACTGTTTTGACAAAAAAAAAAAAAGGTGCATGACCTAGTGCATATATAAAATACTAAACCCCTCAATAAAAAACTTCATTGATCTTATGCCTCTCTCATAAGGGTGGGAAAACTGGTTGGACCCTAGTTAAAAATTGGTTGCTGAAGAGCCCGCCTCACTTAACCCCTAGGTTATAGCAAGTTGGCCCACGTCATCGACCATACTCTCTCCCAAGCTCCTCCATCTGTCCTCACCCCGGGGTTCTTTTACTTGATTTATTGTTATTGACAACTTATATCGATTTGTTGTTAACGAGAACTAGAAGTTTATATTTATTACTTTTGATAAGAAGTATCAGTTTCTCCGTGGACCCATTTGGGAATGTGGTAAAGAAGTGTTTTTACGTAAGTCGAAATGAATATGTAAAGGAAATTATCTCCTCTTATAAAAAACATTATCGAACGAGCTTTTAGGATCCCCATAAATGTTGTCAATCGGGGCAATAGTTCATCTTGTTACAAAAAATATTCGGTGTCGAAACAAAAAGTAATTCAGTTATTTCAGTTTAATGATTTTTTTTTTTCACTCTTTTGTTACGGTTAAAATACTGACAATTCAGTTTTTTCAGTTTGTTCCGAACATGGAATGCTCACACCCAACTGGGACAATACAATGCATCTTAGATAAAAGGGGAGAAAAAAGAACCGACAGTGTCGTCGTCTCCTCACGGCCGTCTTCTCCCGTCGTTCGTAGCTTCTTTGGTTAAACTCATTCTTCTTGGGGGGTTTGAGCGCTTGCGGACCCTTTGTTGATTGTTCTATTGATTTATCATTTTGCTTGAATTATTGTGCTGATATTTAATGCTCGGACATCTGTCGAAAACTAATGTTTGATGGGGGGATATAATGTAGTTGTGCGATTTTGCTGATTTTTAGTTATTGTTGAAGATACGTAGAAGTCAGAATAAGCCTGTGACACCAAAGCCAAAAGCAACTTCGCAGCTGAAACGTGGTAAGATTCACGCTACTTACTCTGCATATCGCTCTTGAAATGCAGATGATTTAGAAGTCCCCCGCCGGGGGGGGGGGGGAAGAACGGTGCGAATTGAAGACGATCCCTTCTGGGTTTGTGGCTATGTTGAGGTTAGGGCTTTACGTCGGTTTGATTAGTTATACTATATCATTCTCGTAGTTGGTATGTTATATTGTACTCTATCAAATATGGATACTTATCTATAAACTTGTATGATATTTGATGGGCCATTGAGTTTAATATGTTGGCAAGCTTTCGATTACCATTCACTTTGATCCAAGCCTTTAAGAATAGTAGACTTCTACTCATAAATGACGTAATTAGGCGGAGATATATGACCAGTATTTCAGGCGATTCACAGGTCATCACATTTCCTCAAAAAGGGGGTTCAACTTTGGAGCTGAAACGTTCTAATATCTTAATCTCAAATCTCTGCAAGGAAGGCAGGATAGATGAAGCACGCAAGATATTTGATGAAATGGTTGAACGGGATGCTGTTTTATGGAAAACCATGATAAGTGGGTATATCAAATGTGGGATGATGAAGGAAGCAAGGAGGCTTTTTGATAGAGTGGATGCCAAAAACAATGTAGTCTCATGGCCTGCCTTGGTTGCTGGTTATGTAAGGTTCAACCAACTCGGAGAAGCTGAGAGGTTATTTTATGCTATGCCTTTGAGAAATGTTGTGTCTTGGAACACAATGATTGATGGATATGCACGAAATGGGCTAATTGAGTTGGCTTTAGATTTGTTTTAGAGAATGCCTGAGAGAAACGTAGTTTCATGGAATACTATCATAACAGCATTGTCTCAAAGTGAGAGAATTGAGGATGCTTGCAGACTTTTTAATCAGATGCCAAAAAGGGATGTGATTTCGTGGACTGCCATGGTTGTTGGATTGTCAAAGAATGTTAGAATTGATGAAGCTCGTTCTCTTTTTGACAATATGCCTATCCGTAATGTGGTTTCATGGAATGCAATGGTTGCTGGTTATGTCCAAAATAAAAGGTTTAATGAGGCTATAGAATTGTTTGAGAGAATGCCTGAACGGGACACTCCTTCGTGGAATACAATGATCACGGGTTTCATTCAGAATGGGAACTTAGATAGGGCTGAAAAGCTATTCAATGAAATGCCACAAAAAAATGTCATTACTTGGACTGCTATGATGACAGGGTATGTACAACATGAGCGAAGTGAAGAAGCATTGAAAATGTTTTACAAAATGCTTGCTATCAACGGGATAAAACCTAACACGGGAACCTTTGTGACTGTGTTGGGTGCTTGTAGTGACTTAGCTGGTCTTTGTGAGGGGCAACAAATTCATCAACGACCAAGTAAAACAATCTATCAGGAAAACACATGTTTGGTATCCGCACTGATAAATATGTACTCGAAGTGTGGAGAGTTACATATTGCTAGGAAGTTGTTTGATGATGATTTATTAGGCCAAAGGGATTTGATATCTTGGAATGGGATGATTGCTGCGTATGCACACCATGGATGTGGTAAGGAGGCAATTAGCTTATTTAATGAAATGCAAAAATCTGGGCTCCGTGCCAATGATGTCACTTACGTTGAATTGCTCTCTGCTTGTAGTCATTCTGGTTTAATGGAGGAGGGATTGAAATTCTTTGACGATCTATTTAAAAACAAGTCCATCCAAATCAAAGAAGATCATTACTCTCATGTTTGATTGATCTTTGTGGTCGGGCTGGCAGGTTGAAGGAAGCTTTTGATATCATTGAGGGACTTGGGGAAAAGGCGTCATCGTCTATTTGGGGAGCTCTACTTGCTGGATGTAATGTGCATGCAAATGCTGATATTGGTAAGCTAGCTGCAAAGAAGATTTTTAAAATTGAGCCTGAAAATGCTGGAACTTATTCATTACTATCGAACATGTATGCATCAATGTGGAAGTGGAAAGAAGCTGCTACCATGAGGATGAAAATGAAGGACAAAGAATTAAAGAAGCAGCCTGGGTGTAGTTGGATAGAAGTCAACAATAAGGTGCAAGTATTGGTTGTCAGTGACAAGTCACATCCTCAAATAAAGGGGATAGACTATCTACTTTTTCATCTACATGCTAAAATGAAGAAGATAGGGGACATGCCAGATGATGATTTATTAGTTCATGTGGACATTTAGTATCATGAAATTGTATTGCCTGAAATTTCAATAATCTAGAATGGAGATGAAAATGCAAGAAAGATCATTGGTGCTTGTGATTGAGGCTGTTAAGAGATGTTAACAGGCTTCTAACCAGTTAATTTTTGCATGTGAACGAGGGATATGTGCAAGTGGTGATGGTAAATATGTCTTGTCAGGAGTTCAAAAAAAAAAATGCAAGAAAAATGCTTGTAGTGTTCTAATCCACTCCTATAACACACCTTAGATTGAGGGCCGTAAATGAGGAGATATAACAGAGTGGGAGATTTGCAATGGTATCCAGACGGCAATGGCAGAAATGTGGTGAAATGTCAAAGATCAGAACACTAATATTATCTTTCCAAACAACTAGAGTGTCTTCCCTTCAATTAACAACATCTGGTTTGGCAAAACAAGAGAAACCTGAATCGAAAAGTTGCTTACAAGCAGCATCAACACCAATCTTACCTTTTTGAAAGAAAAACAAAGTCATGCTTCATTCTCTCAATTAGCTACTTGCATCGATGAACTGCCGTGATTTTCTGAAGCCACGACAATTCCAACTTAATATTTTCAGGGAAGCTTTATTTGGGACTCCTCCCTAGCCACTTTAACAAAATTCGGAGTCCCAAGAAAAAATCGATCCCAAGCAGATGATGATAGATAGAGAGATTCCAAAGGGTTTTGATCCAAGTTAAACAGTAGGCCTTTGTCTTAAACATAATGTTTAAGACTCACCTCTTGTACTTATCGTTTTTCTCTTGAACTACTTCTATTCTAGTCCCAGGATAATAATTAAACACAACAATAATTTAGTAATCCTTCTCCAATTGCTTGTTACAGTAGAAAATTTCTTTAATGGCAGAAAGAAAAGGTCTACTCTTTTTAAGAAAAAATTCTAAACATTTTTTAAAAAACATTTTCGGGTAGCTACGCATGCAAAGCGATTGAATTTTTCCTTTGAAAAATAATCCAAAAAATATCGATCACATTTTTTTCCGCGGCTACAGTACATAAGCTTGCATTTGTATGTCACTCATTCAAACAAATGGTCTTAATCCAAAAAAAAATCATATCTGGGAAAAAAATCCTAAAGTCGTTAGAAAAATTCATCATCATAGCGTCCTAAATGTAAAATTGAGGGAAAAATATATTTTTTTCCTAAGCACAAATATCTTGCAATAGAAGACAACCTTGTATGAGGTACAATCAGCACAAAATGTGGGTATCTATTCCATTAAGAATTCAAACTTTTCTTTTTATATTGTAAGGGATTAATCCTTTCTTTTACACTAAATCCCTTTTCGTAATTTACAAAAACATAGTATCTAGAGAAACAACGTTGAAAGACTACAACAAGCAAAATACGTATTCAAAAGCCACCTTTTTTTTTACAATGGACATCTTGATTATCAAAAGAACACAAAACCGTTGAACCACTTATGCATCATGATGGCATAATGTTAGGATAAATGTTAGTTTTCTTATATTGTAGCTGTCAATTTCAACAAGGTAGTTGTAAATGCATTTGTGAACTTGTGATGCTATAGTTGTGGATTAGCTATCAGACTTTGAGGAAGAAAGGATGAATAAAAGAATTCATTTTATGGGTGAATAATGGGATGTGATGTGAAACTTAAGGTATAGATTAAGTTAGTAATTTCATTAATTACAAAGTTGCTTTAGTTTATATTATATAATTATATATAATAGCACTAATTAAAAATAAAAGCTAAATATGCTAGACCCATATGATAGAATTTAGGAAAGTAGGCCTACCTGTGTAAGGCCCAAGTCTAGGCTAAGATAATTATACAAGGGTCTAGTCTATTTCATCTCTAATTCTCTCCCTTCCAATCAAATAAAGTCTACAACCTTCATTTTGTTGTTTTCTTTTGTTTTTTGTTTTTGATGTGGAATATCCAACATTATAAACATATCTCACTTTAACTAAGAGGATATATTGGGGTCCAGATTAATCTGGATTGAGCCTGACATGACAATAATGACGGCAAAAATCTACCATTAAATATGTTGTATTTTTAGAGCTCAAACATCTAGTTAAATTGATATACCTAGGTGCTTGGTAATACCCTCAAGTGTAAATAGCCCATTCTTTACTCCTCCATCGAACCAAACATAACCTTGTAGTCCATAGTTTTGAACCATTAAAAGATCAAAACATATGTTTTGAACCAAACACAACCTTGTGTCCATAGTTTTGAATCAGTCCCTTAGAAGATCGAAACTTATGTTTTGAAATTATATGGGTTATGTTGGGTCTAGCGGAATGATACAATCCCTTAAAATATGGAAAATCAAAATTTGAATCCCCATATGAAAATGTGTACATATTTAATATCTGTTAGTGTTTTAAACATAATTGTATCCTTAAAAAGAATTTATGTGTTTAGCAAAAAAAACAAGAAAAGAAATTATAGTGGTCAAAATCAAAATGAAGGCAGCTACGTCTAATATGCACACACATTTGAAACCACCTCATTATCTTACATTAGCAATCCTCCAACTTTTTTTCCCCTTCCTTTTCCCTTTCTTTCCTGTGACCCCTTTTTTTGTCACCAACAGAAACTTTCCGTAGAAGATGAGGGTTTACTGACGTCGCAGTGGTGTCGGAGTTGCGGATGCTCCGGGTGCATCGTGAGAAGTTCCCCCGTCGGCAGGGAGTCAAAGAGAAGGGTAGGAGGAGGGAAGTATAGAGTATGAGAGTTGAATAGAAGGGCAAGGAGTCGACGAGGTTTCGCTAGTGTCATTACCCTTCATCCACGCACTGGTCAATCATCTTCTTCAGCGTCGACGACAAAAATAGATCTAGGTTTAGAACTACCACTCTCATCGACTCCAACATCAATCACAATCCTATTCATCACCATGACTCTCAGCTGCTCAGATTTGTTTGTTTCGTAGCCTCTCTGCTTCTGCTGCTGTTTATCCCTCCAATCAAAACCCCACCTTACTTTTTATCCTGGATCCATGTTTTAGTTCAATTTTCATGTTTCAGTATGATTTCAGTATGCCTTGTATGTGTTTTCTAGAAAAAAAAAAATCATGCTTAAAAGGAGATAACATCAGTTGATGGGAGCCTGGGAGGAATTTGAAAAATACATATGGGTTTTTTTGGGAAATCCGTTGGAAAAACGATAACAGAATATGATGTAAATATGTGAGAGAAATTTTATTTCGATAAGCGTAAGAATAGATTTTGGGAGGCCGTACAAGCCCGTAGGAGTTGAGAAGACAATTAAAGGGCATTTTTGGTACTTTGGCATTTTTGGTAGTCTGTATATTTTATTTTATTTTTGATGATGTGAATAATATGTAAAATAACATGATACTATAGGACAAAACCACTCATCATATATAGGTCAACAAACAATTAACAATATGAGTTTACTAACGTTGGAGTGAAATTGCCCCATTTTAGAACTTTTAAATATAACATAACCCATTAACAGCTTCCAAATGTTCAATACCGATACGCAAAAACTTAAGTATTTTTACCCCATTGTTTATTACAACTCAAATATTTAGTTTCGTGCTTCAGTACTTCCAAACAACAACAATCTAACACAATTTCAGTACTTCCAAACAACAACAATCTAACACAATTTCAGTACTTAGTTTCTCTAGCAGCGGAAAGAGTGTACAAAAGCCCCAAAGCAAATGTGAGCGAACGCAGATGCTTTATAGCTAGTTTTTCTTTGAAAAATATATTGAATATTTGCTTGACATGATAAGGGAAAACGAATCAAAGAGTTCATGAAAAAAAAAATCCTGAAAACTAATTATTTGGCTCATTGGCCTCAATTTATCACCAAATTTTTTAAGAAAAATAGTAAGAATCGTCTTTACAAGATAAGAGAGGATCTAGACTCTAGACAATGATTTTTACAATTATTTGTGACTAATTATTTGACTCATTGTGTTGGGATTAGAGTGTAAAAGTAATAGAAGAAACGATTACATATTAAAATTTTGTAATCCCACTTATGGATCTGTCAATGGTGTTTAGACCGAAGAGAAAGCGTAATATATTTTAAGGTTCTAGAATTCCTTTGCGCTTGGTTATCTTTTGGTTCCTAACAGCCACAACCTTTACAAGCTTTTCGCATTCTTGCACACAATCTTGAGGAGCCGACACCTCCGATCGTCTCCCTTTACCGGTATTCACATGAACAGTTCCCGCACATCTCACTCTCTAGGTTTCTATGGCTCATAATCAAATTCGAATTGCATATGCATCTTGTTCGTGAATCCTCATATTTATAGAACTCATATAGAGTATTTAATATATTATTAATCTTTTATTAATCTTGAAACCCCGAATTTAATAAAAATATAAATATATTCAAGATTAATCCTTTATTAATCTTGAAAATCCGAATTTCAAAAAATATTCAAGATTAATCTTTATTAATTTTGAAAATTTAAATTCCAAAAGATATTCAAGATCAATCTTGATTAATCTTGAAATTCAAAATTCAAAAGATATTCAAGATTAATCTTCATTAATCTTGAAATTTGAAATTCAAAATTTAAAACATGAAATTCGAATTTTTACAATTCTAATTTGGATTAATCTGATTTGATCAAATCATATCAATATAATTAATCTAAATAATGAGCTAACATATTTAATTTATCTTTATAATTAAATCTGAATATCAATATTAGTTATTTAATTTATCAAATTAATTAAATATTAAAACCAACTTATAATATTATTGTCATTTCGAATTTATATATATACATATATAAAATTTGAATAAACCCTATAATTAAAGCTTATGTTGGGTTGTTCTTACGTGCAACTGTATAGACTCATGAAGTTGGTAGTGGACTATACTCAGTTTTAGCCCACAAGACGCAAATAGCCTCTAACAAAACATTGCGACTACCCAAATCACATGAAAATTGTTAATACGACACAACTTTTCATGCAATCATATCACGTCCCTTTTATCATACGATATCTTGATCAAGGATGAGGCGTGGATAACGTCATCCTCCTATTCCTAACCATTACTTTCTTGATCCCTTGGTAGTCTGATCAAAGAAACAAAAACTCCTTTCTATTACAGTATGACCATACATTTCTCAGACTCACTCATCGAGAGGCCCAATAATATCTCTCAGCTAATGTGTGGGACAAATCCCATCTTGATCACTCACATTCCTCCACATGAAATACCCCTAAGCTTAATTATATCCTTTATTATCACCCGGTCAAATGTGACTTTTAACTAAGTCAAAGCTCAGTGACTCTCATGTAGGAATCAATAATGATCTCAGGTCAAAGGGCATTGTGATTTGATCACATATGAGATAAGCTAATGACTTAATCCATGCAGCTTTTTCATAGTGAATCGGTCCACCTTCTTATACTCTTACAAATGCCTATGACTTTGACTCATCTTCATACCTTAACAAAGTCATACTAGTCTTACTTTATCTATCCTCCCGTATAGACAACCAACTAGAAACATTTAAGACAATATTCATAATTCGTCTATAGAAGCAATTATCATAATAAACATACAAAACATATGATAATTAAATTGAGAAAATACGTTAAAATAAATATTTAAAGTACAATGATTAGCCTTTATGGTACAATTTCCAACACACTGCCCATCTGAAAAACCATTGGGAGAATACATTTTGACAGAATGCATTTATGTTTGAATAAACATTTGATTCAAAGAGCATTTATTCTGCCAAAAAGTGTTTTTTTGTTCAGAATGTATTTTGAAAGAACGAGTTACCAAATGCTAGAGTCTGAAAGCTAATTGATTTTTGGGTCCAAAATGCAGAAAGTTGTTGCCAAACACGCACTAAATGGAATAGCCATAACCTGTCTACCTCTACCGCATTTTCAACCTAGCCATCTCAAGCAAAACTTTAGGCATGTTCAGCTTCATCTCTGCTCTAATTTTCCTGATATGCAAGTACCCAAACGCTGCTTTACTGTGTAGATTAAACTTTCACTCTTCTTAGAGAGGCTTGTGAAGCAATAAGCTTGAAACTTCTGCGGCAGTTCCTGGTGATATTATTGTGTTTAGGATGGTCCTGTGAGACTAGGAAAAGGCAACATGTCATAAAAAAGCAAAGCAGAACTTAAATCCATTTTTCTTGAACATCATTCACAAGATTAAAAATCTTAGGTTAGAGCCAGTGATGGATGCAAAATAGGATATACGGAGGAACCAATCCATGCATATTCTCATATTCACATAAATGTGGATTCACATTGCGCCAACATACTGAAAGCCTGAAATCATCACAAGACTACTGAATGGTAGTCCTATTCTTGACGCGGCACTTAATCCATTTATGCCCTACTTCGATATTATTCGATGACCAAATATTGAGAGGGAAAATGTTCCGGATGACTTATTCTCCAGGTTACGTGGGTATTTATACAAGGAGGTTCAATAAGATTAATAAATGCTAGAGAATCAACTTTTAATCCATGATTAACAACTATTAATTACATCAGTCAACACTCCCCTCGAGCTAGGGGTGGATATTGTCAATTCCCAAACTTGGAAACTAACTAAAAAAGCATGTTGAAATTGATAAAATTCAATCAATTTCAAAATGCTTTGTGCGATCATGTTGGAATGGATTATGAACAAATATTGATAGCTGACTTGTCACAACAGAGCATTGGGCCTTCAAATTTGATCTTCAGGTCTGGCATAATAAATTTAATCCACAATAACTCAAATTCTGAGTGTCATGGCTCTAAACTAAGCCTGAATACTAAACCTAGATACCACATTCTGCTTCTAGCTTTTCCAAGTAATGAGATTTGAACCAAGAAAGGCACAATTGTCTATCTTGTCCCCTTTTTGAACATTTTGAACAAAATCACTTTTCTTGGGGTATCTTTCAAGTACTAAAGTATTCGATGTACTCCCATTAGAGGTGACTCTTTAGGATTATACATAAATTGACTCACCACACTTAATGCATATCAAGTCTAATGATTTGACCACTGCACTTACTGCATATGCAATTTCAGGCGTTGTGTGAGCTAAATAAGTCAATTTACCAACAAACTTCTGGTAAGGCTCTTTGTTGACAGGAAAACCTTTTGGTGGTTTACAAGGATTTTGATTTGGCTTTGGTTTGTGAGCCCGCTTCCCTGCCCCACAAAGCCTTCGTTTTTATTTTATTGGTGCATCCACTTGTTTGCAACCCAGCTTCCTTGTTTCAGCTAAAAGGTGAAGAACGTACTTTATTAGAGATACCATGTTTGAAATGAGCAACTTCAATGCCCAAAAAATATTTGAGCATTCCAAAATCCTTTAATTGCAAATTCTTTCATCATCTTCATAGAAAATCAATGCCATCCACCCATCCCCTCTTCCTATGATATGATCAACATATACAAGATTGTCACTCCCTCTGAAGCTGAATGTTCAATAAACGAAGTATGGTCACTCTACCCCTGTTGTATCCGGTTCCAATCATGGATTTTGTAAACCTCCAACCATTTTTCAAGCCATAAAGTGCTCATTTAAATTTGAATGCAGTAATGGGAGCAGGTTGGAAATAAAAACTAATGCATTTTTTGACATCAAAACTGCAGTAACTGTCAGTCACGATCAGCTGCCAGACATAATGGAATACCAAACTTGTTCATCTTTAAAATTGGAGCAAAAGTTTCTTCATAATCTATCCCATAGGTCCAAGTAAAACTTTTAGCGACCAACCAAACTTTATACCACTCTTAAGTGCCATTGGATTATATTTAGACATGAAGACCCATTTGCATCCTACAAGCTTCTTTCCCTTTGTTAATTAAACAACTTTTAACTCCTAACTAACAACTACAAATAACACTAAACTACTAATTACATCATTTATAACTTGATAAGTTATACTATAGCCTACACAGAAGCCATAACTCTAAAAGTTACGATCCATGGCTACTATGTTGATTTGCATTTTTTAAAACCCTTTCATAAACTTATGTTCATAGGATTGATGCATTCACATTGAATTATTCTAGACGACCCACATGGAAAAATAAGGAAAAGGCTAAAAACTGATATGGTAACTCAAGCATGTGGGAAATATGGAGTAATGGAAGCTGCACGTGCAAGTATTAGAGGAGGGAATATTGCAACAGTTTGACAGAAACATTAGGCCATTTCAGATTGAGTCAGTATATGATAGGATTTAGCGGTTTATTTTCTTCTGATCTATTATTTATTGTTCGTTGTTCCATTACGTATAAGATAGCAATATGTAGAGTGAGGATATGAAGTTCGTCTTGGCTTGCATACAAGAGCAAGAAGGATATAACTCCATAGTCGTTGCCCTTCATGTTTAGTTTGGGTTTTCAGAATGTGGGCTAAATGAACAAAAGTGCTGGAAATGGAAATAATGCAGTTGGGAGAGGGCTTGACCTTACGGTTAGAATAATATTTGATTAGTGGTCAAATTCTCCTTTTTTTATATTATTTTAACTAGAAAGTAGAAGAGTTTAAAATTTAATAATTTACAAGACTTGAGCCAAATAAATTTTATGTTCAATATATTTTAAATAATTGAGGTGCAAAAATACCCATAAGCTTCTTCCAAAAATGTTCCTGGCACCATAAACTTGGGTGCAAAATTTCCCACGAAGGTCAATACCACCTTCTATTATAGCTCGTGATCATTCTCTCCCTATCCACCACTTAGATAAAAATTGATGTGCCCAAGAGCTTCCTGGTCAGCTTCATATGATCTAAATTCATATGATCGAAGAGTACGACAGAAGGGGGGGATTAAATAACAATTTAAAAACAATAGGTTGGGCCCACCAAATTAAAACGTAACGGTAGTTTGTACTAATTAACGTGGATAGAATTTTTGCCCCCATTCAGAAAAGTTCATGAGGACTTTTGCACCCAAGCGAAGTTTATGGTGCCAAGTGCACTGTTGAGAAAAGATGATGTGATGCATGTAGTATTTCATCAAAATACCAACATTTGTCTATTTTAAATCTTCCCTTAATTTGTTCTGGCAAAAAAAAAAAAAAAACCCCAAAAATACCTTCCCTCAATCTCATCCTCCAATGACCAAGTAAATAACCTAATTAAATTAATTTCTTCATTTACAGATATTTGCTGCAATTTGTTATTTCTTTCCCAGCTAAGTTAGATCCTTTTAATTTAATTGCATGATTAAGATGCCTAACTCACTCATTGCCAGAAATAAAATCTCGAGATGTGATCCTTGATCTTCAGATTACTGAGCATCATATATTTTTGGGGCCACATGAAAACGCTTCCTCAGGTAATCAATCAGCCTATATACAGATGTAGGCTTGGGAGGTTGAGAGGGAGGGGGGGTCAAACATTTACATCTTGTCATGAATTTACGCAGAAACTCAGGAAATGGGTGGACATGCAAACATATGCAACAGAACTCATAGTGGTATGGATAATGAATGGCATGTGATTGTTAGGAGAAAAAGGTGTACCTTCAATCAGTTTGTGGACGCCTTTTCATTCTTCATAATCATATGGAATGAATTGGAGCGGTCTTCCGCAACCATTTCCCGCAGTATATCATCTTCAATCTTTTCTGCTCGCCATCGGGAAGGGTCCTGTACAAATTCTTCATTAAAAATCATGCTGGAAACCCACTCTTTCCAAGTGGTTCTTCCATACTTATCTTCCTCCAATGTGCCTGTTGCCAGCAGCTGGTACACATAAACCA
>JANTPZ010095811.1:0-17809 GCA_025593235.1 Vachellia pachyceras | reverse complement strand
TGTGGGCTTCATCAATAAGCCCTGCCTTTGTGAATGCAGAGAGTAAAATGTTAAAATGGGCACAGGATGGCAAGATGCCTTTGTTCTGCATAGCATTGATGGTTTCCACAGCTTCAGAGTATTTCCGACTCTCTGTGTATGCACAAATAAGGGAAAGATAGGTGAGAGCATCAGGTGAACAACCTTGTCTGTGCATATCTTGGAAAAGTTCCTCTGCTTCGTGAGGAAGTCCAGCTTTAGCGTATACATTGATCATAATATTATAGCTGATCTGCAATTCCCCAGCAAATGCAAGAAATTGCATTAGGATAGATGCAATCTCAAATTACAATATATTTGATTTTTACCAAAAAAACATTACAATATATAAGGAATATAAAGTTAATCCTTTCACTCACAGTACGTGATTACAGCACAGCTCTATACGGGGATTCCAACTTATAGTGCATTGAACAATAAACTCCAAAATATTGAGTAAAGTAATAAAACGAATCCTAAAATTAGTACACTAAAAAAAGATTGTCAAAATCTTGAGTAAATTAATAAACAAGCAGAGAAGATATGTAACTCCTAAAGACAAACCATTCGTTTTACTTAGCTGCTTAGGCTATTAAAGTAGGTGGCCTTTTGATAGTTCTCTATATGATAATTGCCAATTATAAACTTTTGTAAAATCAGGATAAACCTAGCAACTTTACCTTTCCAGGTTTTATCCCTTCTTCCTGCATTTTATTGAACAGCAGTGAAGCATCATGAATCATACCTAAAAAAATAAATAAATAACGCGGAATTTGATTACAACACTGTAGAAATTACCAACCATGTCGAAGTAATTTTGTTTTTCCTTTTTTTTTCTCTATCCTCTAATTTCTACCCTTACATTTGCAATGCAAAAATGCACCAAGGATCATTCACCAAATTAGCAGTGCCACTGAAGCAATAGTTTATTGGCCAATCAATAGCCATTATAGATTTTAGTTACTGTAACGGGATCAACGTTTGGATATATTTTGAAAAAGTCAATTTGGTGAACTAAAAGTTGTTTGGATGATATATATGAAAAAGTGCTTCTAAATATATAATTCCTAAAAAGGGAATGGATTTGATGACAAGTAATTTTTTAGGTGAAACTTGATTTGTTGGAAAAATTAAATAATATAAAAACCTGATATGTTGAATAATATACATAATGAAAAAAATGAAGAAATAATATAAAATCCAAAAACCAAAAGCTGAAAGTAAGACAGACTAACGTTTTGCAAACTAACTTCCGGAAGGGGCTTTTGAGACAAGTTTTTAAACCCAAACAAACTTTTAGCAAATGTTGGTTATGGAAATGGACTTTTAGGGATTAAAGGCAAAAACCAAACACCCCCTTTGTACTGGTCATTGTGTTTGAAGAACACATGACAAGAACATGATGCCTTCCTAAAACTACCTCCAGTCCATATCAATACTAGATATTAATATGACTCAAGACAAAATCATCTGAAAATCATAGTAGTCCGTTACCAGCCTTCCCGTAATAGCCAATCATGTTCATGTATGTTTTTTCATCCAAAGTCATAGGCAATGCACGAGCCTTGTTGAACATCTCCACAGCTCTATCCAACTTCTGATCTTGCCCATAAACACTGTAATGAATGGCTTAACAATTTGGTCAAAAAAAGACGAGATAGTGTTGGCAAAAAAAATAGACGAGATAGGAAATGAACAATTATTAATAAATATAGAGAGCATCTCATCATTTTATTGCAAGATCTAGATTGGTGAGGTCAAGGAAGCTCTTAAGAAAATGGAAAATGGTAAAGTTGTTGGTCCAAATGGTATTCCTATTGAGGTTCAAAAATATTCAAGTGAAGAGGGTGTGTTGAGGCTTTTTAAGTTATTCAATGATCCAAGAAAACGCTTGATGACTGGAGGAAAAATACAGTAGTCCTTACCTAAAAGAATAAAAAAGATATTAAAAATTGTGCAAACTACAGAGAGATTAAACTTACGAGTCATATTATATCATATTTTATACTTCTTATGATTAGATCATAGCATGCATGTTATTATATAAGTACATATATTTGTATGAGATACAAATTATGTTATATACATTTAAAACAATTAATTAAAATTCCTCATAATTCAAGCTTAAGTAGTCATACCGTCAATTAATGAATACTTGTCAAAACTTCAATCACTTAGTTGTAGGTCACCCCAAAGTGGATGCATTTACTTCTTGCCATCTCGATCCTCTAACCATTTGTTTAAATGCCCAATGCACAAACCAAACGGCCAGAAGCAATTTTGTGAGTAATGCATTTGTGAGTAAGGCAATTTAAGTTATCTTGGTAAGGCAATTATGAGTAATGGTGCTACTATACAATTCATTATTGTCTTAACTTAGGTGAGATTATCAAAATGGATTTGAATACCAAGGCATTAGATGGGATTAAACATGACAGGTCATGTGATGATCGAATCCCATAACATCTAAGAGTTACATATAATGTAATTGGTAAAAGATTACAACCTAAATAACTTGGATTTAATACCTTGCCAAAACGGAGTTAAATTTAAGTGAAATATGGGTCTTAAACCACTAATCATATTGAGAGTTGTTGATTTAGTAAGAGATTATTAATCTACTTTGCATATTTTAAATTGTTGAATCATGTCAACTAGTGATGTTGTTACACTTTCACTGCGATCGGTCTTTGAGAAAGATAAACTCAATGGGACAAATTTTCTTGACTGGTTGATGAACTTGAGAATTGTTCTCAAGCACAAAAGAAAGGCGTATATCTTCTATCAACCCATTCCTGATGAACCTATAGCCAATGCTCAAAGTGCTCAGAGAGATGTTTACATGAAGCATAAGGATGACTCTATGGACGTAGGATGCTTGATGCTTTCCAGAGATCCAAAAGGATCTAGAATATATGAAGGCTTATGAGATGATTGTCCATATCAAGGAAATGTTACAGTAACAGGTAAGGCAAGAGAGGTTTGAGACCATTAGGGCCTTGAACTCCTGCAAGATGGCTGTAAGTGGATCAGTTAGTAATCTTGTGTTGAAAATGAAAGGTTACATTGATCACCTTGAGGGGCTTGGAATTCCCATGAGCCATACTATAACAAAAGGGTTTCTCGTTTCTAAGATCAGACTACTTATGGATCGAGAACGTAATAGTTAGAGATAGGAGGATGACATTATCTATGCATCATCCTTGACCAAAACATCGTGTGACAAAAGGGATGCAACATGGTTACATCGTGTTAATGATCCTCATATGATTTGGGTAGTCGCGATGCCTTACTAGAGGTCACTTGTGACTTGTGGACTAGTGCTAAGTTTAACCCTCTAACAACTTCATGTAAGCCTATAGAGTCGTGCACAAGAACAACCCAACACAAGATATAATATCCAGATTCATTGAATCTAGGATATGTCTGAGATTCAATGGATGTGACATTTAATCTAGGGTGATCAAATTATGTATATTTATTGATATATAAATTTAAAAATAATATTATATAGACAATATTATTAATATTAATATATATTAGTTTTAATATTTAATTTATTTGATAAATTAAATAACTATAATTGACATTCAGATTTAATTTATAAAGATGAATTAAATCGTTTAGCTCATTGATTGAATTAATTAAATAGATATGATTTGATCAAATCAAGACTAATTTTGAATATCTTTTGAAACTCGAATTTCAAGATTAATCAAGATCAATCTTTAATATCCAATACACCCTCATGAGTTCTATACATAGAGCAGTCATGAACCATTTGGGACATGGTACAGATTGAGAAGAGTGAGCTGCAAGAAACCCTAGAGAGAGAAACAGCAAGGAGCTAATATGCTGTCATTGTAGGAAACTATTCGGTGGATGCTAGTAGAGGGAGGCGATCAGAAATGTCAGCTCCTGGAAATCAAGTTTCAAGAACTACAAAAAAGTAATATTTTAACTATTCTGTCTAAATGCCTTTGATATATCCAAAAGATGGGTTAGAAAAATTTTTGAAATTCAAGATCCATTTTGCAAACACAATACTTTCAAGATTACTCAAAAATTGTTGAAAAGTGTTTCATCTCAATACTTCATAAACAAACAATACTCGAGTATGACCCACAAAACTCGAGTATCGAAGATGTTTCTCAATTCTTTCAAGTGAACTTCAGAATCAATTAAAGTGTTAGTATTAAAAAGCTTTAAAAACACTCGAGTATAATCTTTAACACTCAAGTATTGTAATAACTTCTTAACACTTTCACCTGAACTCGAGAATGATTGAAAGTATTCATCTATTTTCATTGCAATACCTTCAGTTTACTACTAACAAGAGTATTGTAAAAACTTGAGTGATGAATATTAAACTTGAGTACTAGTTCATAAACTTCAATTTTTGTTGAGATATATTTTAAACAACACTCAAGTATTGTAATGCATACTTGAGTATTCACTTTATCTAACAGTGTCTCAGTATATCAGATGGGCCAACTTTATTCGTAATATTTCCCTTTTCATGCTTCATTTATACTGCCCACATAAATGCTTCTTCCTCTTACTTAGCAATAGGGAATGAGTCTTCTGACTACTTTATATATTTTGAGCATATTTTTGTCTGATTGTCCCAAAATTATATTTATAAGAAAAGTCATTCATGATTTAAAATTTAATTTTAATTTAAAATTAATTTGTTTTAAAAAATTATAATAATTCTTTTTAAATGATATGCATCTAAAATTAAAATTGTCTTTTAATTATTTTTGTAAATATATAAACAAATTTATGTACTTAATTAGATGATGCAAGGTTATTGGCAATGACATGTGACGCTTTTATTTATTGAAAAAAAAATTGCAAAAGAATTTTCCATTCAAATCCGTGGCAAAACTGAAATTATGCCAATAATATTGTGACAAATTCTATTGGTAATTCCTTCTTTGTTTTTAGTAAACAAATTATTTCCTTTTTATTTTTCTTACAATAAAATGCGTTATGCTTTGATCCGTTATACTATCCCATTATTTACTAAATAAAAGGAAAGGATGACATTGTAGTATGTAATTTCAATTATTCATCTAACAATTATAATAATTATAACTATAATTTGAATACCTTTTTGAAATATAGTCTCTAAACTATAGTCTATCTTATAATCCAATTTTTTTTTGTATTTTGCATAGAATAAATGTGTTTTATTATCAGACACATACATTAGAGACAATCCATGTGCTTCTACTTGGACAATACATTTATTTCTAAATACACATATCACATATGTAATCAGTCTTATTTATTAGTCGATCCACACGTACATTCAGAGTCAAGCCAAATCTCTATGTTGGCTTTTACTTTGACAATACATTCATTTATGTGTTTAACTTAACATACTTATTATTAAGAACCTCCAAGCAGAACATTTATGTATGCATACACACACACACACAGAGGTCGTTTTATCCAACGATTCTCCATCTTCATCTTAATAATTGTTCTGTAAGCAATACAAATAAATGAAGATTAAGGATACAAATAAGAACCTCTCAGTGTACTATAAACTATAAACTCTATAAATGATCAACTACGCATAAACATATGCGCTATATGTGCGTATTATCACTAATTCTTAATATAAAAGTCCTCCTTCTCTCTCCGTGTGGGAGCTTTTCTCTCTCCCCTGTGAGAGTTCGTTACGACGGTTCTTGTCTTTGTCGAGATCGTAACAGCCTACGCTAACGGCTTCACGTGGAAAGAGTGAAGGTTAGAGAGAGTCTCCGACGCCTACTGCGACGGAGGAAAAGAGTGGGCGACGGTATTGCACATCGCAATAATGAAGCTGTGAGAGGTAACATCGGAAGAGATTGATCTGCCGCCCACTGCGGTGGAAGAAGAGTGAGCAAATCTGGTGTACATTGCAACTGGTGATTGTGAGAGTCGTGATGAGTAGCGACGGTAGAGTGAAGATCTGTCGCCTACTGCGGTGTAGGAAGAGGCGAACTACTCTGGTGTGCAATGCAACGAGTGGAGATGAGAGAATCAAGTGAGAAGCGCGAGGAAGAGAATACAATGGAAGGAAGTTCCAATATGAATCAGAGAGGAAATACGAACCTAAAGGCGAATCTAGTCTGGAAGCAAAACGATCAGCGGAGAAAGCATGGTGCAGCACTAGTCAGAAAATTAATCACAAGCAAGATGCTCAATAAGGTAACGGTGATCCAGATGATAAGGAAAGGCTGGAATCTATTGAGGAATGATGATCTAGAGAAAACGGATGTGGAGACAAATGCCTTTATCTTTGAATTCAGACGAAAGGAGGAATTGCAGAGAATCCTCCAAGGAAGACCCTGGTCAATTCAAGGTACTCTCCTGAGCATACAAAAATGGCAAGATTACATGGTATATAAGGAAGTGGATTTCGATCTGGCGCCATTCTGAATTCAATTTTAGGAATTACCTTTGGAGGCAATGGAAGAGGAGAACGCGGGGACATTAGGCTCAATGATTGGAAAAGTAGTAATGGTAGAGAATCCAAGGAGGCAAGGGCTACTGGTATGGAATTTCTTACGCGCGAGAGTCATAATTGATCTGCGCAAACATCTTGTGCCTGAGATATGGACGGAGAGACCAGACAGGGAGCCAATACGGATACTAGTGAGATACGAGGGGCTACAAAATTTCTGTTTCAGGTGTGGAAGGATAGGACATGACCAGAGGAATTGCACGTACATGAATAATGAGGAAGACAGTGGAAATGTAGAATATGGCAGCTAGATGAGTACAATGGCAGCGAGGAAAATTGAAGGATCAACAAGGTGCCTGAGAGAAGGATGGGAAGAGGAGGTAGGTATGGAAAGCAGAAATGATGCAAGGGGAGAAACTAAGAAGGTGGGAGAAGGAAGCGGAATGAATAAACAAAGTAGGAACATGGAGCAGGAGTGTAAAGTGACGAATGAGGAAAATAAACCAAGAGGAGTAGAAAAAGGAAAAGGGAGAGGAGATCAAAAGGAGCATAATCAAAAGGAGAAAGAGTTGAGAAATGAGATGATAAACAGAAGGGGACAGAAGCAAGTGAAGGAGTATGTGCAGGAGAATCTAGAAAATAAGAAGATCCTATCGCCTGAAAGCAAAGAGGATCTGTCAAAGGCCATAACTGTCTATGGAAGCTCATCACCCCTGACAGAAGTAACTGAGGGATTAAAGCTGATAAACCTGAAAAGGAAGGCTGAAGAAAGAGAAGATCCCTCACCAGGCAAGCGAAGGAAACTGATATTTGATAGAGGAGAGGAGGTGGAGAAATCAGACAAGAAAAAACAGATGAAGAAGCAAGGTAGAAGGAGTATGAGGGTGTACAAGAAGCTGCCAAGGAGAAATGTACAGAGACAAGGGGATAAAGGGGAGGAAGGAAGAACACTAGAAACAGAAAAACCAACAAGGTGTAAGGAGGGAGAGGAAGCAGCTGAAGGTGTAGGTGGCTGGCCTTTAACAGCCACCAGGGACATATGAAGCTCATAAGTTGGAATTGTCAAGGCTTGGGAAGGGCCTTGACAATTAATAAATTGAGGGAGGAGTGTAGAAAATTTAACCCCTCAATTATCTTCCTAATGGAAACAAGAATGAAGAAAGAAAGGATGACAGAAATAAAAAGGAAGTGCTGGATGGAGGAGGAGTTTTATATAGAACCAAGAGGAAGGAGTGGAGGCCTGGCTTTATGGTGGGTGAAGGAGCGGGGATCAATATATGGCATGGGTCAAAGAACATAATCCATGTTTGCGTGAATGCAATACATGAGAGAACACCACAATATGTGACCTTTGTATATGGATCCCCAACAGTAGAAAAAAAAATAGGAGTGCGGAATAAAATGAGAGAGATATCAGTTGGAGTTCAAGGTTCATGGCTCTGCATTGGTGACTTCAATGATGTCTATTCAAATGAAGAAAAAATGGGAAGACTGCCACTGGATGTGAGGAGAATCTTATAATCCAATTTTATTTTGTATTTTGCATAGAATAAATGTGTTTTATTATCAGACACATACATTAGAGACAATCTGTAAAATTTAAAAAAAAAAAATTTTACTGTGCTATCAGTGTTACTGTGCAGTCGGTGGAGTAAAAAAAAAGTTACTGTGCTGTCGGTGTTACTGTGCAATAGGTAAAAAAAAGGAAGTCAAGAAACACGGGCGTCGAAAATTTTTAATACTAATGAACAGTAACGTGGGGGTATTATATATACCCCCACGCAACTCACATAACACACACACAGAGGCAACGGAGAGGCAGAGAGAGAGAGACTCTGTAAGGGAGGAAAGAAGGCTAAAATGGAGTATTTTCAATCTAAAGTCCTATTTTTGGGATTATTTAGGTAAGTAAAATGTCTTATTTTCATAAAATTTCCTTCATGAAAGTTGTTCTAAATATTTTTCTCTTTCTAAAGGTACCAATATTATGTTTATTAGAGAATATTTTGAGAATTTTATTTTTGTACAGTTTAAGTTTTATTTGTAGAAGACTATAAAATCATATATCTATTTTTATAACTATGATCTGTGATGTTAAATTTATTTTTTTGATATCTGGAATATTTATTTCGAATTTAGTTATTTTTCCTAAATATATGATTTTTGATATATTAATGTTTTGAATAAATAGTTGATGATTAAATGGTTAGATTAATAATAGTAAATTTATTTGATGAACTTTGATGAACTTTGTGTTGATAATATTGAGAATATGTTGTGAAGTTTGGAGTTAAAGA
This sequence comes from Vachellia pachyceras, assembly GCA_025593235.1. Taxonomy (NCBI): domain Eukaryota; kingdom Viridiplantae; phylum Streptophyta; class Magnoliopsida; order Fabales; family Fabaceae; genus Vachellia; species Vachellia pachyceras. Next base: position 9,034 of record JANTPZ010095811.1, on the reverse strand, counting down.
TTGAATGTGTTATAATGTCAACGTTTGTAAATGGTTGTGATAAATATTATCTTGACTTGATGGAAAACCCTGAGTTCCAAACTATTTATTGAAATATGCCAGTGATTATTGATGCGTGATTACATATTGATGATAAATTGTGAATAGTTTTCTCTTTAATGTTATAAAGAGATAATTGTAATATTGGGAGAGGAGGATGTGGTTATTGATGGGAGGCTATTAAAGAAGAAATAAGGGAGTGAATATTCGGCATGCCAAAGAGGAAATAAGGTTGGAGGACTTCTGAGTCTGATTACCGGAAGATCCTATGCCCATTGTGATGAGGGCTTATGACACCCCTATGATGTGAAAGGGGGAACCCATTGTCCGGTCTTGTGCTCTGTGGTACTTGGCCAGTCCACATCACTTACCGGTGAGCTTGTTGAATTATACTATCAGTTACATGTGACAGTACTAGCCCATGGGTTCAGTCAGAGGAAATAAGGCTGGGGAGAAATAAAGGGGAAAACATAAAGACAGAGAATAAATCTTTGTGTAATGATTTTCTGTATAATTTCGTGATGATGTTGTGATGATGTAAGACTGAAATCCATGTGATTATAAATGGATTGATATATGGTTATGTGGATGTTGATCCGATTGATCTTGGTGATCATGGTAATAGTAATTATATTTGTATTACTTGAATTCTGTGAAAGGTTTGGTTTTGTGATGATGGTATGATAATAGCTTGATTATGAATTGATAAAAATACGTATGAACTACTCAAACATGTTTAATATTACCTGTGAAATTGTCTTCATTCAATTAATTCTTCATCTCTCATTGACACTCGCTCGTATGCCTTCTAAGTAGGAATGCTGGTTACTGGGACTTTTTGTCTCATTCTATCAATTTAATAACTTTTCAGGTGACAGTTATTCTGCTGAATAGTTGGGGAGAGTTACGAGGTGACAAAATATATGTGTATATCTCTATATCGCCTCTTTTATTTATGTGATGACTGTTGTATATTGCCATCCATAGAGCTCATTTTGGTAAACTTTGATTTATCGCAAATGTTGAGAGCTTTAAGATTTAATGAATCAAAGTTGTGCAGCGAAGTATATTTGGAGTAAATTACTCATTATGGATTTTACTTTGATTAATAACTAGAAGAAAGTTAAGTATTCGGTATTAAGGAAGGATGTTACACAATCCATGTGCTTCTACTTGGACAATACATTTATTTCTAAATACACATATCACATATGTAATCAGTCTTATTTATTATTCGATCCACACGTACATTCAGAGTCAAGCCAAATCTCTATGTTGGCTTTTACTTTGACAATACATTCATTTATGTGTTTAACTTAACATACTTACTATTAAGAACCTCCAAGCAGAACATTTATGTATGCACAAACACACACACACACACACAGGTCGTTTTATCCAACGATTCTCCATCTTCATCTTAATAATTGTTCTGCAAGCAATACAAATAAACGAAGATTAAGGATACAAATAAGAACCTCTCAGTGTACTATAAACTATAAACTCTATAAATGATCAACCACGCATAAACATATGCGCGCAAATATATGTACGTATTATCTCTAATTTTTAATATAAAATTTATTTGTTTTTTTTGAAAAATTAAAAAAAGATAAATATATCACTTAAAAATACGTATTTATATATATCCTTAAACGTATATCTATTTATAAATTATGTAAATTAGTTTGGACTATTTTCTTATTTTTTTTTGACATTGTTTTCTTGTTTTCAAAGTCTTTTCATAAAACTGTTTTTAACAAGTTTAAAAAAAATAAAAATATCTGTTTAGATAATTGTTTTAATAAATGATAACTTCTTAAATTGAGAAAAAGCTGCATGTGGAGAATTAAGGGGTTCCAATTTTCTCAAACAAAAACTAAGAAATCTAAAACAAAAAAAGCAATTATAAATTGTTTTTGTTTTTTCATTTTAAATAACAGGTTCTTTAAAACAAAACACCACACAAGATTTTTTTTGTTTTCTTTTTTTAAAAGCAATGTTTTAAAATTGAAACAGACAAGTCATTAGCTTTCTTAAGCTCCTAAAAAATAAAATAATTGGGTTAGTGCCAAGAATCCGAAGTAGTATATATAATATACTTGCCTTGTTATTGCTAGAGCCATCATAGCGGCGCCTGTTGGCGGCAGCGGTGGCGGCTGCGGCAGCGACGGCGTTGTTGGCAGCTTCATGGCCATTGTTGGGGCCACCGCCGCCGGAAGCCGCTCCGGCTAGGGCGATTCCGAGACTGAGGAGCAACGCTTCTAAAAGCGACAGACCACCGGGTAGAATAATGGCCATTTGATCACTATGGCTTGGTAACTTCTCTTTCTCTCTCTCTCTCTCTCTCTCTTCTACGTTTGGTTTGGTAAGGAACCATGAAGATTATTACTTATATAGAGCCTCATTAATGCAAGGAACGTGAGGGAATCAGTTTGGCTGCTCGTTCAAATAATAAGCGTCCCAACCCATCATATCTTGGACTGTTTATATGTGATGGGTCATTTTGATGATGAGCAGGAAAATATCTTAATAGATTTAAAAATAAATAAATAATGCGTATTATGTATGGGGATAATCTTTTATTCTTTAAAAGTTAAAAGATAGATATAGAATCCCTCTAGACATTTTAATTTGTATCCGTACTTTCTTAAGTAATTAATTAATTTGCTACTTTTTTTTAGAATTCAGCGTCTACTAGTGGTTTCAAACTTATGAGATGAAATTAAAATGAAGTTTGCAAGTTGAAACAGAATATATTATTATTAATGCATCTTATTATTTGAAATAATAAATTAAGTAGTGAAAATATATATAAACACGGTTAAAGGATTGAAAATTTCATTATTGAATGTTAAAGATCGAGAATATTAGCAAACGTAACCCAGTTTTATAAATTCACAATACTGGATTTTTTTTACCAGTTCGTGAAGTAAATACATTTGTTTTGTTTTTTCTATAACGTGATAACATAAAACATTTTGAGAAAAAAATGAATGTTAGCAAAAAGAAGTATTTTTAAACATATAAAACGCATCTTTAAATTTATTAAATTATAAAAATATAAATACAAATTTAAAGGTTTAAAAAACTTAATGAATTTAATAAATTTACAATTTAGACCTGTGTGAATGTATAAAACGTCATTGGAGATCTAAGTTCAATTTAACTTGAAAATACTTGATTCTGACCAAATCAGATGTAAGATATGTAATTTAATTCCAGAAATTTGAAATTGAATTAGATATTATAAGGTTTTGCCCTTCTTCTTGAAGTAAATAACTTTGTTTTGTTTTGTGTTAAATTATTTTAAGTTAAAACATTTTTAAGTAATAAAATTTATGTCACAAAATATTATTATTAAATAAGGCTAAAATTATCTCATATTTCTCTCACACACTCAATACAACTAATTTAAAAATCTCTTCTTCAACAAATTATTTGGAAAGAAAAATATTAACCATTGTCCTGAATTTGTAAAATATCATATAAATAAGAATCTCAAAACCATTTAAAAATGTCTTCAAAATTTTGAGTTGAGGGAATGTTTAATTCCACTAAGTTTCAAATATGTGTAACAATTTTGCAAATTATTAAGTTTGTCTAAATAACCCCCCGCCAGCAAATTATTTAATTGAAGTTATTGATTAGTTTTCATTAAAAATATATTATTAAGTAATTTATGAATGTAAACATCTATCACAATAGTTATAAAAATCACGAAAGTCATACGCATACTATTGAAACTTTAGGAGGGTTATATTTACTTCTAAAAAAACTTCTAAAGAGAGATCCAGTAAGTACTGATGGATAGAACAGGGCTATCTTTGGTTCAATGGAAGGTGAGGGAGATGGCTTTCAATTTTCTTATATAAAGTTTTACTTTTGCTTTCAATTTTTTAAGAAAATTTTGATTTGATTATTTTATCAAATACATGCGATTCTTAAGATATTTGAAAATTTTAAAAAGGAAAAATATTGTTGCTAATGGCTTGAAACATGCAATTCCATTTCATTAAAGAAAAAAAAACTTGGAGGGGATGAATATGTAATTCCATTTTGTAAAAAAATAGAAAAGTAGAGAAAAAAGATTAAAAAAGCATAACAGGAGAGAAAAAATGTTTAAATATCATGCGCAAAATTAGTATATTTTAAAAACAACACATATAATTGGTACATATATGAAAAGAGGTATGGGCAAATTGGTCAAGATACGATAAATTAATTCTCTCCCTAAAAAAAACCTACTTTTGGAGGGAAGATTGGGGACGATAGCACAAAAACATAAAATCTGATGCCTGCCCTTTCCTTCGCTACCCTCCATTTCTTTTTATACAAAGACACTTGCCTCTTCCTCGACCCTCACCTCCACCCAATAAAACCCCAACCAAACAAAACCTTAACATTTAGTTCATGGAGTCTGTGTGAGTGTAATGAAATATCATGAGTGGGATTCTTGATAAAATGGAATGATAACTACAAAGCATTTATTTTATTTTCTATCAATTAATCATGAAATGAAATTTAAATTTCATTCATAAAATAAAAATAAATGTGAAATAAGTTTGTAATAATTGAGGTACAATTTTAATAATGGTTTCCACGTAAGCGTCATGCAATCAAGTTTTGAATTATGTAAAAATATACATGTTCTTTCAAAAAAGAGTTTATAATTTTAGCAATTTTGTTGAATTGGCCTAAAACTTTGTCTTTTAAGAGTATTTTTTTATGATACTCTATTTTTATTTTGCAAATTAAAGAATTTATTTGATGAAATATTGTTTACAATTTTCATATTGACAATTAATTTTTGGGTTAAAAGGGTTGAGATTGGTCTAGTCCCAAAAGCTCAATGAGGCAAGTCTGGTAATACGAATAAAAAATTATTATAAAAGAACTAGAAAATTTTATATTTACATATCGGTAAAATCATCTGATCAAAAGAAAAGAATATATATTAAAAAACATTTGAAATATATGAATAGATTATGAGAATTTGTTTTGCCATTTTTTCCCATGAGAATAGTCATAGGTTCCATTTAAAATTGCCATTGTTTTTATTCTCTCTTTTATATGTCATAGAGAATTTTCTATGTTTCCCCTTTGATATGTACGCAGTTCACATCAGTCGTAGGAGTTGGATTCCTTTCACATGACTATTGTACATATTTTTTTCTATCCAAACAACCAATTATTTTTTATTTTATTTTTTGAACTGCAACCAGAGCTTGGAAATAAAGAAGGAAATTAAACACCAAATATATTTTTAATGATGAAAACTATATGGCTCCTAACTACATTATTCATATTCTTGTTTGAGAAATATTCGGTAATATCCAAAAGAATATATATATATATATATATATATTGCTTTTGAACAATATGCTTTAACTTTTTTAAAGGGAGAATGCCTTTTCACATTAGCCACCTGAATGACATTAATGGAAGTGGAATTTTAACTTTGATTAAGGAGGACTTTGCACATCGGTTTGTGAAGGGTAGCTAGTATATGAGAGTGCAATAATGTGTATTAAATTTATGTCCAAAAAATGAAATAATTGATGTAGAAAGTTTTTATCTACGTCTGTTTTAATTATAACCTATGCAGAATTTTTTTTGCCCTTCTTCTAGGTGTATCAGTTGAGGTTGGTCTCTATTTTCAAAAAACAATTGAAAATTTTTACTTGAGAGAATTCAGATGACATGGTACTCCAAGAGATATAATCATTTCTCCTCAAATATTGTTTACAATTTTCATATTGCTAATTAATTAATTTTTGAGTTAAAAAGGTCTAGATTGGTCTAGTCACAAAGTCTCACTAAGTTAAGACTAGTAACATGAATAAAAAAAGTTGTTATAAAAGAACTTGCAAATTTTATATCTACATATCAGAAAAATCATCATATCATAGGAAAAGAATATATATAAATATATATATATATATTAAAAGATATTTGAAATATATGAATAGATAATGAGAATTTAATTTGCTTTACCATTTTCCCCATGAGAATACGACTTTATATTAATTCAATAGTCATTGTTCCCTTTAAAATTGCCATTGTTTTTATTCTCTCTTTCATATATCATAGAGAATTTTCTACCTTCCCCCTTTGATATGTTCACAGTTGACATCAGTCCTAGGAGTTGGATCCCTTTCACATGACTATTCTACAAATATTTTTTTTTTCTAACAATCAATTAGTTTTTGTTTTTTGAACTATAACGAGAGCCTTGAAATAAAGAAGGAAATTAAACACCAAATATATTTGTAATAAAGAAAACTATATGGCTCCTAACTGGATTATTCATATTCTTGTATGAGAGATTATTTTTGTAGCTATTCCTAATTAATGTTGACGGAACACTCTTCTTGATTTTGTTAAAACTCTCTAGCAACAACGAACTGATAAATAACTTATTTTACCCACTATTCCATTTCATTTTTCTTTAATCCATGAATATATTCGGTAATATCAAAAAAGAAAATAGGAATATATATATATATATATATATTGCTTTTGAACAATATGCCTTAACTTCTTAAAAGGGAGAATGCCTTTTCACATTAGCCACCCGAATGACACTAATGGAAGCGGAGCTTTTTACTTTGAGTAAGAGGACTTTGCACATCAGTTTCTGAAGGGTAGCTAGTATATGAGAGTGCAATAATATGTATTAAATTTATGTCCAAAAAAATAACTGACATAGACAACACATAAAATAATTGATGTAGAAAGTTTTATCTACGTTTGTTTTAATTATAACCTATATAGAATTTTTTCTTCTTCTAGATGTATCAGTTGAGGTTGGTCTCTATTTTCAAAAGCAATTGATTCTCAATAAACATAAGATGCAAGGGTGTCAACATGATAGGATTGGATTGACCAAAAAAAACAATTGAAACATTTTTTATTGGAGGGAGTACATATGAAGTGGTACTCCAAGAGATATAATCATTTCTCCTCAAAATTGTTCTTGACAGATTTTTATTTATAACCCAACTGTGTTTGCCTCTCAAATTTGGTGATGAAGTTGAAAATATCATTGCAAGAATGGTACAAGGGCCATTGTGTTTGAAGAACACATGACAAGAAAAAGATGCCTTCCTGCAACTACCACCAGCACTACCAGAAAATGCCATTTAACGACGAAAAATCCATCGTTAATAGCTATTTTTCATAGCTAAAACGAGGGCAGCTAATATTTTCCGTCGCTAAATAGAAATTTTCTAATGGAAAATAGCCATTTAAAGATGGATTTTTCTGACCCTAAATGACATTTTTCTGGTAATGATCAATATCAGATATTAATATGACTTAAAAGAAAAGATCATCTGGAAATCGTAGCAGTCCATTACCAGCCTTCCCGTGATAGCCGATCATGTTCATGTATGTTTTTTTCATTGAAAGTCATAGGCAAGGCACGAGCCTTGTTGAACATCTCCATAGCTCTACCTAGGGGTGAGCAAGGAGGCCCGTACTTGCCATACCCGCTCGCAACCCGCGAAATCAAACCCGTTAATACCCGCCCATTGTGGACCCGTAACGGGCGAGTAAATGCTTAAACGGGGCGGGGTGCGGGTGCACCCATGGGGTGCCCGTACCCACCCGTTTAACCCGTTATCTATTTTATAAAAAAATCCTCACACACAGTTCATCTTCCGCTAGCTACCAGACCACCAGCGTGCCGCGTATGTGTGATGTCGCCTCCACTCTCAGTTTCTCAACCAGCTCCTCGTGCCAACCGTCGCCTCCACTCTCAGATCTGATTCACTTTACGACCAGCTCCCCGTGTCATCGGCTCGTCGCCTCCACTCTCTTAGTCTCAGTCTCTCAAATCTTAGTCACTCTGCGACAAGCTCCTCGTTCCGTCACCTCTCACTCTCAGTCTCTCAGATTTCAATCTCTGCGACCAGTAGGGGTGGGACAAGGCCAGGCGACCTGTCAGGGGCCTGTGGCCTGGCCTGTGACAGGCCTGAACAGGCCAGGCTTTTATAGGCCCAGGCCGCCTAAAAGGCCTGTTTGCAAAAACAGGCCAGGCCCAGTCCAATAATTTGGCCTGGTTAGCCTGACAAGCCGGCTTGAAATTTTTTTTAATTATACATGTACAGATGGCGTTCCCTCAGTTCACGCACGCAGCAAGCTACACACACGAATGACTGATCAGTAAATCACCTCACTCTTGTTACCAAAAAAAATCACCTCACCCTGTGCTATCACCCATCGTTCAGTCGGTCAGAACTCACAAATCATAGCCACAGCCTCACGCATCATTCAGTTCACGCAAGCGGAACTTTTGCCCTAATCCTTCGCCGCTGGTCCGCTGCTTCCAGTTCCAGAATCCAGTCCCTCTCTTCACTCAATAGCTCAAAAGAGCTCAATCTAGTCCTCCGCCACTGGCCCTCGGAAGAGCTCAGTTCAGGTTTGCCGTTTATTTGATTGAATTTATTCCTTCGTCTTTTATGCTCACTTCACTCAATCGCTTGTGTTTTCTACTCATCTTCTAGGTTCCAGCACCTCTCTTCACTTAATCGCTCGTGTTCTTTCCTTGAAAGCGTTCAGGTGTGCTTTGTTATACTTGCATTTCGCTTTTCGATCTCGTCTCTTCTGTCATGTTTTTCAGTAAATAAATAGAGATTCATAGCATTCAAAGCCTCTCGCCGGGATTCTTAGACTTGTTGGATTGGCGGGATCTGTGGGTAATGGGTTTGGAGTTCTCTCTTACATCTGTAAGAACTCCGTATACTGGAACATCCGTGGGTTTGGACTTTGGAGTTCTCTGTTTGCTTCTGTCTGTTTCTTTTGGTCCCTATTTCGATCACCCTGTTCACATATGAAATGACTAAATCCTACATTGAGTAGTAGGGATGGCTCTATAGCATACTTGATCCATTAGTCAATAGAACACTAAAGATCTACTTTATTTTCGTATGTTAAGTTTCATAACACAAATTTATCCAATATATCACGTAGTAGATGATAATATAGGTTG
>JANTPZ010095810.1:0-18372 GCA_025593235.1 Vachellia pachyceras | reverse complement strand
AGATAACCTCCTTCACATATTTATCTCAACTTACGTAAAAATATTTCTCAACCGCGTTCCCAAACAGATTCAATAAGAGTGCACAATCAAAATTAAAATGAGAACGGGCACTAATTTTTGAAAATAAGAAACTCAAATTGGGTTTGGGGCATGCATGGCAGAGAATTAAAACATTTTTAATCTTTTACCCTTTTTTTGCCACTTTGGGAATATTATGGTGTCTCTTGAAATGGATGAACGGCTGTCTCAATAGCATTATCACTAATCGCACAAGTTTAAACAGGATATGGATGGAACGTTCTTCAACATCGTGGGCCATGGCTAGCCTTTGTTGTTTTCAATAAGAATGGATCCCAATCACAATATTAATACTTGGTTAAACCTTTTTGTATCAGTTTGTAGGAGCCGCAGCACAATAAACCATCCGTGAAGCTCACTCATACCTTCACCCTTCCTACTCACGGTGCTTCCAGTACCTTATATTGGATTCGTTTGGAAATACGGTAGAGAAGTACTTTTACATAAGTCATGGTAAATATATGAATAGAGTTATTTCATTTTGTGTAAAACACTATTAAACTTATGATTATGGAGTGTAAAAGTGTTGTTAATTAACACCCTCATTAAATAAGCATACGTTGCTAAATATAATTGGAAAATAACACTAGGTTGGATGTGTCATAAATAAGATTAAGGTACAAGAGAGTATTGTATCCTAATTTTTAAAATTATAATTGTACATTGATTTTATTTAAAATATATTCTCTCACCATTGGCTCAAATAAAAAGGGAAGTTTGCAAACAGGTCCCAAATATGAGAATTAATGAATAAAAGATCATGAAGATTCATAAAATTACAATAACGTCCTAGGAGTGGCTACTGAGATTGTTAATGAGAGCTAGTAAGGTTGTTAATGACAACCTCAGCGGCTACTCCTGGAACCTTATGGTAATTTTATGAATCTTTAGAACTTTTTATTCATTAATTCTCTTGTTTGGGACCTGCTTGCAAATTTCCCTAATAAAAAAGCATGATGAATCATTCCTAAATTCTATTGATTTGGGCAAAAGCATGGACCACACTAGCAGTTATTATCAACTTTTGGATCATATGGAGAGCAGACAATAATGTTTTCCTAAATGTCGAAATCAAGATCATTCTGTGGTCATGAATCAAAACCAGACAATAATTGAGCCTTTAGCATTCAATAACACTGGAACGCCATTCTTCCCAAAAGACCAGGCTTCATTTGGAAACCCGTTGGGAAAACGGACACAGATTCCGAGGTACTTTATGTGAGAGGAATTTTGTCTCGGCTTGCGTGAGAATGGGTTTGGGGAGCCAAAACGGGCTCCCCAACATGTTTCCAAACGCAGCCCATATAATAATAATAACAGCAGCAGCAGTACTAATAATATATTATTACTGTTATTATATGGTGTTTTGGGTTATTATTAGTAATAGCAGCGGCATAGACTTCATGAGATGTAAATCAAATGATCGCAGTGTAATGCTTTTATTATTTAATATTAAATATTCATATAACCATAGCAATTTTATATAGGCTGGGCGACTTATTATAATAAGAAAGATTTTGTAAATTTCAACACAACGCACAAATACAAACTTATCAAATGAGTGCAAATATGGGGCCTTTGGTTCAAGCAATCCATTGTAATAGAATGGAATGGAATTCAAAATTTTAAGTGGTGATATGTTTAGTACATATAAGAATTGAAAATGATTTGATGAAAAATTTTATATTTGAATTTAACATTTGGTTTCACCATGCCAAATGAAATTCGGATTTCAAGTTTGAATTTGACATTTGCTTTCGCCCTGACGAATTGGAGTTTGGATTCCAAATTTAGACTTAGCACTTTCTTTCAATATGCCAAATTGAAATGTATGTGAATTCCAAATTAAGATTTGCCCTTTACTTTCACTGCAACTAAGCGATTGAGATTCAAATTTTGTTACCAAGTTCAAATTTGGTGGGGATAATAATCTTTTTTCCTTCATCACCTTCCAAACCAGCCACAAGCCAAAATTTTTAGTTTATCATATCACAATCACAAGCCACAATTCATATATGTGAAGCTTTTCCTTATATGTAAATTCGAATTTAACACCTAAATTCATATTCAAGTATAACAAAAAATCAAAACCAAACATTATCATCAATAAATTTGAATTTAAATGGTAATTTTGAATTCAAGCATACCCAGAAGTCAAACACTATCAGCAAAATAACTTCTTTTTTCACTATGAGTAAACACTATTCGAAATTACATGGTAGCAGAGATACTTGAACAAGAGAGAGAGAGAAGAGATTCTTGGGTAAGAACTCGAAATTGCAGTAATCCAAGCCATTCATAAAGTCGATGTAAAATATGTAACCAAATAAGGAGGTTATGGAAATATTTCCTGCTGGCGTGAATATCACAAAATATGATACTGCTTTAGCAAACGGATGAATCACAGCACAACCACACATGAACCAGTTGCGAGAACCAAGACTGAGAACCAGCTCGAACTTCTCCCACCAGCTGCGACCAAGAACCAGCAGCATATGTTTTCAAGAGCATAAATGTTCACGGCCATTTCCATCGTCGCGATTCTTTTGTGGGAAGCATGTTTCCCGCCTTCGCCCTCCCTTCGGAATTCATTTTGCTGGGAATGTTGCAACCAAACATGTTTTAGTGTAGAAAAATAAAATTTTTTCCGTTTCCTCCCCCTCAATCACTCAACCAAACAAGCCCTAAGGTATATTTAAATTATTAAGGAGGTTCCATGGCCAAAAAATTTATCAAGGAGGTTAGATATGTGGGTGAGCCAAGATTTGAATAACTGTTGAAAATGTGTCTACAATTAGTATTTAACAGTATCTCAAACATAATTACCTTAATTATATGGATATATGTGTTTTAGTAGAAAAGTATTTTAAATGCAGCTTAAAATGAATATCATACCGTATAAAACTTGAATAACAAGACCAAATCAACAATATTTGTTAACAAAGTATGAATTCATTGCATTCATTAGTTTCCCTACTTTTATGAACAAACAAAGCATATGGCATTAATGAATAAGCTTTAAAGTTAATGGCTACTTGTCCCAAGACAATGGCATCCACCGCAAATTATTTAAAGCGCTTGTATGTTGAAGTGATTGGAAAAATCAAACGCATGTTCAACAGTGTTTTTCCGTAAAATGATATAGTCTCTTTAGCATATTTATCTCAATTTACATAAAAACACTTATCTACCGCGTTTCTAAACGGGCACAGAATGAAAAAAAAAGGATGAATAGGCTTTAAATATAATTTTAAGTTTATTAATTAAAAAGACAGTATTTATTTTAATCAGCGTATCAGTATATAACGTTTTTCAGCCGAAGCAAGTGCAGAGCAGATAGTGGGACCCGCCTCATGCTCCTGGTCCCACATGCTTCAGACACGCACTTATCTCCATCCAGTCATATCCTTCCCTCGTCGTCCTCCTCTCCTCGCAGATTTTTCGTTTTGCATTCCGCGAAGAGACAAAATCATCAGTGTTTTTAGCATCGTTCGCTTCATTTCAGCTACAAACTTTCAAACTCTCATCGGAAAATTCAGAACTTGAAGGCAAAAATGAGCATGAACGCCGCGAAATCTCGTACTCGCGTTGGAAAATACGAGCTGGGTAGAACCATTGGCGAGGGTAGCTTCGCCAAGGTGAAGTTTGCGAGAAACGTTGAGACAGAGCAGCACGTCGCCATCAAAATCCTCGACCGTAACCATGTTCTTCGACACAAGATGGTGGAACAGGTAGCTGCAGTCTGTATCTTGAATTGAACCTTCATCGTGAATTTATATGTCTCATTTACTCGTTTCGTGTCGCTTACGATTGTTTCCTGATGAGCCGACACGGGTCTCAGAGCCTGTTGCGCTATTAATAATGCTTATTACGCTTCAAATGAGTGGTGTCTCAATTTCTCGGGTTTTTGCCCGTAGTTTTGTAGAGCTTGTCATTATTATTTATCTACGGTGACCTTGTCTGTCGTTATTTCCTGCATAATTATGCTTACGTAGAACCTTTGTATAATATCCTATGTGTCTTTTTGTTATAAAAGTGATAAAATAGTGTTCTTTAATTCTGGGCAGCTAAAGAGAGAAATTTCCACCATGAAGCTGATCAAACATCCGAATGTTGTTAATATATTTGAGGTACCATTCGAAGTTCAGATTCTTTTCTTTTTATCTTTTTATCATTTTTTGATTTCTTTTGTAAATTTACTAATCAGAGAGAGTGTTTTCTTTAGAACTGTTGACATTTTCGTTGATATATTTTATTATTAATTAAAGCACGTAAGTTCGACCTCTTGAGAGCGCGAGAGCTCTTACAGCATTTAGCCTCGGTAGCGTACAATTCAGATTCGAAGTGCTTGGATCAAAAAGTCGCTAGGCATTCTGGGACGATGCTTCTTTCTTAACTATTTTTTTCCAAATAAAAAAGGTTGGCCGAGTAATTTAGAAACACAAGAGGTCAACAGATACCCAAGAGCTACAGATTTGGAAGGTCATTTGTGTTATACAAGCACTCTTCACTTTAGTGCTCAGCAACTCGCTAGTTAACGATGCCGTGGACGACGCATTTAAGCCAAATTAAGCACACTTCCGTGTGTTGTGCGTGCAATGATTATTTATTCAAACCTTTTTTTAATATTTTTTAAGGAAGAGTAACTGCAAAGTCTCTTAATCCTTTTTCTACGAGGAGCTTGATCTCAGGGGGTATGCTTAAATAGTCATACCTTCATTTTAGAATAATTTCATGGTGGAATGCATGATTACAGATATTTAAAACTACATGAAAATTTCATTTTCTACTCTTCAGATGCATTTAATTGAATGTTTCTAATTCTATTTAAGTGTAGGTGATGGCAAGCAAAACAAAGATTTACATTGTCCTTGAGTTTGTTGGTGGGGGAGAACTATTTGACAAAATAGTAAGTTACTATTTTCCTTCCTTCTTTTGCCTATTCCTTTCAAGGGACGCTACGTTAAAATATGCTTGCTGCTATTTCTTTAAGCACATTGATGTCTTGTGTTGATGATCTAGCATTTGTCTGTAGCTAAGGATTTGCTTTATTGCCATTTTGATTTCTAGGCTAATGATGGGAGACTTAAGGAGAATGAAGCAAGGCAATATTTCCAACAACTTATTAATGCTGTTGATTACTGCCATAGTAGAGGCGTCTTTCACAGAGACTTGAAGGTCTAAAAATTCCCTTAGTCCCTCTAAACATTTCTTCTTATCATAGGTTTACAAGTGTATTAAGTATTGATTTACTTTTATCTTTATATTTCTAATAAAGTAAAGACTCAGGCTCATCCTCGTTGTACTTTGCAGCCTGAGAATCTTCTTCTGGACTCAAATGGCATTCTTAAAGTTTCAGATTTTGGACTGAGTACATACTCACAGCAAGTGAGTATTTATCTGCTCTATGATTGGCATAAGCTTCTAGCTTGTCTTTATGATTAAACGAGCTTTTTCTGAAGTTTTAAGTGTTATTACCAACATATTCATAAAGATTTTGACAGAGTTTTACATTGGCTGTTGAGGAACTAACACAACCATTGTCCTTTGTCTGGGCTTCAGACAGGCTGATGCTATGGAATTTCATTCTAGTTTTACACTATTTATTCCTTGGGCAAGCTGTGTTTATCAGCTTCAATCAGATTATACAGAAAATCATTTATTAGTTCGTGGGTAAACTAATGTCAATTATTGCTGATTGACTTGACATAGTCATGATTTTGATTTCATTTATCCTCAAATAATTTGAAGTCGGACTGGACTGCTTTAAGATATGATCCCTTTTAACTCTCTCAGGTTTTGAAAAAGTGAGCTATTGCCCCTTTTCCATTTGACGTTTGCAAAAATTTAGGACTCAACTTAATTTTAATGGTGAAAGGGTGTTATTCGCTTAATGAAGTTGAAAATTTTTTAGGTTGCATAAAAGAAACACTCTTATTCAGGTCCTCTTATCATGCAGGATGATGCACTGCTACGCACTGCCTGTGGAACCCCTAACTATGTTGCTCCTGAGGTACCTAGTATATGTCTTCAATTTATGTGATGGGAGATCGCACAAGTCCTCCAACTGTTTTGAGTGTTATTTATGCGCTGTCTGCATCAGGTGCTTAATGCTAAAGGCTATGACGGTTCAGCAGCTGATATTTGGTCATGTGGTGTCATTCTCTTTGTTCTGATGGCTGGATACTTACCTTTTGATGAGCCAAATCAAATGGCTTTGTATAAGAAAGTAAGTTGTTTCGGATTATGATTATTGAGAATTAACAGTGAAAAATAAGCTTGTTTATTATGTCACTTGGAAGGAAAAATCAATAATTCTAGTATATTTCAGATTATCAAGGCTGAACTTTCATACCCATCATGGTTTCCACCAGATGCAAAGAAACTACTGCAGCGTATTCTTAATCCAAACCCTCTCACAGTAAGTCCTCAAATCCTCCTACCTCCATGCATTCTTTTTCCCACTTAACCACAGCCTGTACTCACTTATGTCTGATTCTATCCTCGCAGTCCATTCTAATCCTCTTATCTACCCTTAGGTATCTTTTTGTGGTTCAAAAACACTCAGCTGGAAGTATGATATTTTCTTTTTAATCATTAGGTTGCTTTTTGCAGAGGATAAAAATTCCGGAACTCTTGGAAGATAAATGGTTCAAGGAAGGATACAAACCACCGTGTTTTGAAGAGGAAGAGGGTATAAATGTAGATGATGTAGCTGCGGCCTTCAATGATTCCAAGGTACTTGGTTTTTTGCAATGGCCGTTCAATTTCTTCAACCCAATGTTTCCTTAAATGACTCCTGACATGGACGTTGTTCTACAAATAACACAGTACAGTGAAACTTGATCAATCTTACGTTTTAAATTGTTTTATTTTTAGGTAAATTCTTTTGAAATTATTTTTGTTAGGAAGTGGTGTTCTGAATCTCTTCTCTATCTATAATTCTACAATAATATATGTTTACGTTTTCGTTTGTTAGGAAAACCTTGTAACAGAAAGGAAAGAAAAACCAGTCTCCATGAATGCTTTTGAGCTTATTTCAAAGTCACAGAGTTTCAATCTCGACAGTTTGTTTGAGAAAGAGATGGTGAGTGAAAATTAGTCAATACCTTGGTCATTTATGCAATTCATATCATACGAGTTTTGTTCATAGTACAAGTCACATATTATTTGACTCATCACCCTTGTCATAATTTGTGAACTATCAAGGTGTTCCTTTTCTCTCAATTTTGGTTGAGTATGTTCATTGAGAGCTTAATGGGAACTCACCCTAGGAGTTTGTTCCTTGGGGAAGATATATTACAGATTGTTGATAGGATATATATATTCTTTCTGTTTGACAATGTGTTTTCTGTACTGTTCTACACCAACCCCGTAGGGTACTGTGAAGCGAGAAACACGATTTACATCTCAGCGACCTGCGCATGAAATTATATCAAAAATTGAGGAAGCTGCCAAACCACTGGGATTTAATGTTCACAGGCGAAACTACAAGGTAATAGTTTATCTTGTCACTTCGAATATACATAATAACTTTTTGCCACAAGCAATTTCAGATGCGAGGATTTCTAAGTCGATACGGGAAAACACTAATTATGCTGTAAGAGTACTCAACCTTGTGAAGATTAAATTTTGCAGATGAAGCTTCAAGGTGACAAGAGTGGAAGGAAGGGACACCTCTCTGTGGCTACTGAGGTACTGAGTCATTCTTCAAGGTTATAAGCATTTTCTCCTACGTCCATGTTAGAAGGCAACAAAAGGTTCTAGTTTTCTTCACTAATCAATCAAAGAAAAACTGCTAATTACGATTTGTGCAATATGAACAGAATACGCAGAAACGAAGATAAAGATTGAAGTTGCATTTTTTGAAGGCACTGTAGATTATTACAGTAGTTCTTTGATGACATTCATACGCTAAAAATGTATCGTCTTGCTGTATGGTTGCTTGACAGTAGGAAAAACCTTAAATGGGTTTTAGGCTGTAGCTCATAAATATCATACATGTCAATTGGAGTCTTCTTATTATTACTTGACAGCTAACACAGTCTAACAGAGAGAGGGGATCTCAGGAAAAGCCAAAGAATGTCCGTGATGGTAATTAGGGGATAAGAAAAGAAGATATCACAATGCTCTATACATTCATTAGTGTCTTCGAATTTATGTGGTTCTCACTTTGGCTTCAGGTTTTTGAAGTGGCTCCCTCGTTGCACATGGTGGAGTTACGGAAGACAGGGGGTGACACGTTAGAGTTTCACAAGGCAAGTGAATTTTGAAAATTCATTGCAACTTTTATTTTCTTACTGCAACTGCTCAGCTACAAGGTTTTCCTTTTGGCTCAACTTCTTTGGCAGAATTCATTTTTATAATCCTTTCCTTTTGGCTCTTCTCAAGTAGATATCAACTGCAAAGAGCAGAGACATATATTTCAGGATCAGTGTGTATTTAGCTGTTGATTGACTGATCACCCTATTCTTTATTCATATGCAGTTCTACAAGAACTTCTCGTCAGGCTTGCAAGATGTAGTATGGCACACTGAAGGAAAAAATGTAGAAAAACTTGAACAATCAAGGTAAGTCACCTTCCTCAAACTCTGGCTTTATACATCGGTGAGTGACGAGATCTTACTACGGCTCTCTATGTGGTCCACATATGCTGTAGGAATTGTAGGGAGAGCAATCAAATTGGGTGCGCGTCTTCGTTTTCATTCTCTTTAATTTGTGTGCAGGTAGTGAGCGTGTGCACCCATTGTATGGTTCACTGAAGGCATGAGTTTTTGGGCAATGCCAGCCGGAGCATGTATCAATTGGAATGGACTAAGTTGATGTTTGAAAGGAGAAAACAGTATAGCCCACACGATGGGTGTGCGTATACAGGCAATCATATTGGGCATTTTTAAACTTTTATCATTAGCTTAATCAAGTGTGGATAGCTAGATCATGCCCAAGAGACTGGAAAGAGGGTCTTTGTTTTTCGGCCGCCTTTCTGGTTGATGAATGTACTAGCATTTGCACATAAGCTTGAATAAAGTATGCATGCACCAATTTTCATTGCTTCACTATTGCCCCCTTGATGTATTGGTTTTATTTATTGATTATTGATTTGCAATTATATAAATTTTTGGCTATGGATCTTGAAAAAGTGGGTTGCAACAACCACATACGTGTGTGGTATATAAGAGCAGGTTATTCATGTGGCAGATGAGAATGTGACAAAACAACGATGGGTATTAACAATAGCCTCTTTATTTGAATGGGTGGGAAGCAATGTTTTAATGTTTGATAAGAATGTTTCAATTTCACAGTACAAAGATTCAATTGTGTTCCTTTTTTTTTTGTTGGTCCCCTAAAATCAATCACCAATGCACCCGGGACGTATAATCACTCATTATGGTTTAATGTTTTCTTGCATAAACCAAAGCAATTTTTTTGGGATTTGAACTAACGTTCTCATCTTTACTAAGGTAAAATTTTGCCAGGAGAAGAAGAGCAACATTGAATGCATGGAATTGGTTAGTGGTTGGGTCAATCTGCTTTTAATTTAGTGGCCATGTTCATATAGTAATGGAACTGTTCCCTTCAACCCGTACCATTCATACACGATCATCCATCACATAGGGACCCCAAAAATTAAACCCCTTCACTTTCTAATAATACATTTCATCTCTAATCCAACGTATTAATTCTTCTCATGTCCTTCCATTTAACTCTCTCTACATGCAATCTTTCCGTTCACACTATAACTATTCTATTGGGTCATTTTTAACTGAGTTACACGAAAACAGTTAGAATTAGTTCAAAGTAATAATAATTATGTAAGAAATAAAATTTTTTAAGTATGTTCTTATTTATAACTTATAAGAAGGGAAATGAAAATGAGAAGAGAGAATATAATTAATTATGTGTAAAATTTGTAAAATTGTATTTAATATTCAGATGACCCCAAATTGAATCTTATAAAAAGAACCAAATGAATTAAAAAACTGGGATCCTATAAAAAGGATATGGCAGAAGGAGGGGCTATGATTTAATAATGCACTAGATCTCTTGATCAATTTAGAACGAATTAACCTAATTGTTATTAGTCTATACTTTACTATCGATAGAAATTACTATTTTAAAATAAAAATAATGTTTCGTGTGGCATGCAGGAAATTGAAGGGGATGAAAATAGTTTAGAATTAACATAATTTTTAGATAATTATCTATTATCACAATGTCAAAAATATTTATATATTTTGCTTATTATAAATAAATCTGAATAATTGACATGAACAACAAGCAAAACTGCTACTTACCTTTAAGAACAATTTCCACGGAGCAACTAGCTCGTGAGTCGTAGTGCTTGTTTGGGAACTTTGTCCTAAAACGGTACACGTAAATCGAGATAAAATCATTTTAAAATCTGTAAAAACCATCTCGAAATTCATACAAACTATCTTGAAATTTGCAAAACCATCTAGAAATCCGTAAACTCTTTTCTCCCAACGGAGTTCCCAAACACATACGTAACCATCCAAATTTTTATTACATTGATAAAAGAAAATTCAATTAACTCCTTGTCTCCCCTCTCAAATAACCTAATGATAGACTCATTTCAGCAGAATTTAATCCTGACGGAACTCCGTAACCGAACCTTTTGCCACCTGAATGGTTATAAGCTTTGAAGCTGAAATATATCACTTTAACAAAACACATCGATATTACCTCTAATTCTTAATGTAAGAGTCAATTGACTTTTTCGAAGAGATTAAAAATTCTAAATAAGGTACTTAATTATATCATATATTCAGAAATACTTATGAATATCATTAAATTATATATCAGTTTATAAGTTAAATTAGTTTAAAAAAGTTAATTATTTTCCTTAAGCTCTCCAAAAAAAATCATTCAGTTGTTATATTAAAGATTGAGGTGGTAATGATGATGATTTTATAAATAGAATCGCATCTTCGATATTTAACACAAATGGAACCCATTTTGATTCCGCTTAACTGCCCATGTTATGCTTGATTGTCTCAACGTTTGCAGGATCCAAGTGTATATTTAAAAAGGTTTTTCCGTAAAATAAGATAATTTCCTTCACATATTTACCTTGAATTGCAGAAAATCACTTCTATACCGCATTATCAAACTGTGCCCAATCAATATTGTAGTATCGTAAATCCTGTTATGAATATCATATCATAATAGATAGAAATAGAAATTATAGTCCATCACGTTAGGCAATCCTCAGCTCTAAGTGTGTCCACTACTTCATCATTGAACAGATGCCATTAATTATGCTGCAAT
This sequence comes from Vachellia pachyceras, assembly GCA_025593235.1. Classification (NCBI taxonomy): domain Eukaryota; kingdom Viridiplantae; phylum Streptophyta; class Magnoliopsida; order Fabales; family Fabaceae; genus Vachellia; species Vachellia pachyceras. Next base: position 7,005 of record JANTPZ010095810.1, on the reverse strand, counting down.
TTTAATTTTTTGTTAGTCCTGGTAGTTGAAATAATAGGATAGAGAAAAAAAATATTATAATAGCAGTAATATATTGAATTACAATGTCTGTTTGGGAGAGCGTTTGGGCTTTCCAATGCTCGTTCAACAGTGTTTTCCGTAAATCGAGATAATCCCCCTCACATATTTACCTCATATACCGTGAAAGCACTTCTTCACTGTTTTCCTAAACGGACTCACACTCTCATTAAAGAAGGTGGACTCTGTTCATTGCAAAACCCATAAAGATTTGGGTTTGTTTGAAAAGGCGGTAGAGAAATATTTTTACGCAAATTGAGACAAATATGTGAAGGTGATTATCTCATTTTTCGAAAAAACACTGTTGAACGTGTTTTTAAACTCCTGGAAAACTTTATCAAACAGAGCCGAAGACTTTAAAGTAGATTGAAGTGTGATAAATGAATGTAACGTGTGTGTGTGAATACATTCTCAATAGATTTGATTAAAATATTGGTCTTCCTGTGTTTCAGGATGCTTACAGAAAAAGGACAACAACAAAGGAAGGAAAACGAGCCTAATTGACTTTGGTGATTGGAGGCACATCTGATTGATCATAAATAACATCAATAGTGATTTTGGTGGGTGAGCTACAAGAACCGAATGACCTGCTAAAAATGTCAGCATGTGACTCTCATTCACAATTCGTACTTCATACAGTGAATTCGCATTTATGAGAAACACAGAAAGATTGTGTACGTCGTCTCTACCTCCTCCCCACTTGCAATGAAGTCATTTTATGTAAGTCGAGGTAAATATAACGAGGTTATCTCATTTTACAAAAAATACTGTTAAACATATATTTGATGAGTGTAGAAGTATTGTCAAACACCCTCAATAATAATTTGGTGCATACAACACTTATTTGAGATGTTTTTCTCAGTATCTTAAACTACTATTTTTTTATGCATATGAGGTATGTGTGTGTTTTTGCAACTAAGTTTCATACAAATGACTTTTTATATTATGTAACTAAATTTTTACATTATGTAAATTCAATTCACCTTCTACATTACGTATGTTGCATTCTTAAATTAATTTGTTAATCGGTATTTATCCCAATTCTCTTAAAAAAAATATCTTCGATTGCTCATATTCTATAGGAACGGTAGCTGAGATGCTTGTGCACATTGCTGAATACAAATTAATGTAAGCCTGGATTTAGTACTTCAACGTGTGTTTTATGTGCATGTTTAAGAAATATTTCCTTCAACGGTGCACGTAAATCAAAATAAAAAGTATTTTAAAATTTGTAAAAAGTATTTTGAAATCTATCAATTTTTTTTGGATTCCGTGAATTATTCTCAAAATCCGTAAACTCTTTTTTTTATGTGAATCTCCAAACACACGCTGAGCTGTCAAGGAATGGGTTCGTAGAAAAAGGAAAAAGAAAAGGGAAGACAAGCCAAGCCATAAATTGTTTCGACCTAGAAAAGTTAAAAGGTTATCCATTTTTCAGATCTCTGGTCAATTTAATTTGTTGGCCAAATTTTTTTTTTAAATTATGCAGGAGCCTATCCACCAACCTATCTAAATGTAGGTGACTGATCATCAATACAAGTGTACATGCCATACCCAAAACTGATCAACTATTAAAAACAGAAGTCAACAATAATATTATCTACTTATGATATTGTAATTTCCACCGTATACATCATCCATGGCTTGTTTTAGAAAGGCTATAAGCACCTCAAACACATGTGTAACAATATTATTATGTAAAATGAGATAATCTTCTTCACACATTTACCTCGTAACTGGTAAAAACACTTCTTCATCGCTTTCTCAATCAAACCCCATATTTTTAGACTACCATCTACGTATGATTATTATAGTCCACCTTTTTATGGCTACACATGACTGTTTCGGAAGTGGTGAAGAACTACTTTTACGTAAGTCGAGGTAAATATAGAAAGAATATTATCTTATTTTACAGAAAAATACTGTTCAACGAGCTTTTGGACTCTTCAGAAGTGTTGTCAAACGACCTGTTGATTGGTCAAAAAAATTGAATTGCATTTCATAATCATTTATAATGGACTCGTTTGGGAATACGGTATAGAAGTATTTTTACGCAAGCCAAGGTAAATATGTGGAGGAGATTATCTCGTTTTACAGAAAAATACTATTGAACATGTGTTTGACTTTTAGAAACGTTATTCCAAACAAACTCAATATATCTTCTTTCGCTTTTTTATATCTTGCATTTCTTATGATGCAAGATAGAGATACACATACAAAACAAATTCATCTTTAATCATTGTAGACAAGCCACATATATTATATTATTACCAAATGCATTATTTGACACACACAAAAAGTATCAAAACCATCCATAATCCTTAATTAATTAGTCCATGCCAATGACATGAGAAATTTTATCATCTAATTACATTTTTTTTACCGATGGCGCGAGTTCTATTGAGTTCCATAAAACATCTACATGTTGAGTTCCATGCTGAAAACTATAAAAAAAAATTGATATTTGCTAATATAAATGTAAACACGTGTTTAAAAATTACAACAATGCAATTGTAAATTGTATAGAATAAGTTAACAAATTAATTAAAATGTCACATTACAAAGATTCTCATAATGATATACCATGAGTGCTTATACAAAGATATTTTTTTCACATACAGCTATATAATTACAATCCGTGTTTGTTCAATGGATACAAAATACCCACGCTTTAGCACCCAATTGAATGCCCATAAAACAAGTTCGTTAGTTAATTATAATACACATTATTAAGAGTGTACAATTGTATCTTAAAAAAATCAACACACAATTATTACAAACGGATAACATAACTAATTTTTTAATATATATAATTTAGAAACGAAGGGAGTGGTATGCTATTGCAATAAACTTCTGGAGTAAAACGTGAGTAAAATTGAAATGGAAAGATGAGATTGATCCTTTCGTATGGATTACTAATATTAAATGTGAGGAGATTGATATATAAAAGTCAAAAGTTGATGTAAATAAATGGGAAATTTATTGGGATGTTTTAAATAAAGAACTTATTTAATGAATGATTCTAATTTTTAAAATATTTATCAAAAGGTCCCATTGACAACATGAAGTCCTATACATTGACAATATCTCATGTTGTCAATGGTACCTTTTGATAAATATTTTAAAAATTGGGACCATTTATTAAATAAATTCCTTATTTGGGACCTCCCACTAAATTTCCTTAAATAAAACATTAAGAGGGATGAGAGTGTATATATATACATACATGAGAGTGGGTCCGTTTGATAAAGTGGTGGAAAAACACTTTTACATAAATTAAAGTAAATATGTAAATAAAATTATCTTATTTTACAAAAAAAAATATTGATAAACGTGATTTTAAAAATGACAAACTTGTCAAACTATCACAGTATCTTGGAGATGAGGTGCAGGTTCTGACATGTATGAAGACCATTTATTGTTTCTTGATGGCCAGCCACCAACTACCAACGCACGACTCCCCTTTCCATGCATTATGCCTTCATGATACAGCGCATTACTCTTTCTTCTTCTCCTTCTTCTGCCGTAATAACCAGGCCAATAACGTCCCAATCAAATCTTTTTCCATTGACAAGTGTCACAAATTGAACGAATGAATGATATTCAACTTAGTTATTTTGATTTTGTTTTGATGTGATTTTAAAAATAAGTTTTACAGAGGTAAAACCTAAATTTTGAAAAATAGCTTTTACAGATTTTAAGTTAAAATTTAAGTTTTGAAAAGTGATTTATGTTTAGTAAGTTATTAGTTTTTACGGATTCTGAGGCAAAAAGTGGGTAGGAAAGAGGAAAGAAAAAGAATGAAAAGTAGGAAAGAGGAAAGAGAAAAAAGAAAAAGTAGGAAAAAGGAAAAAAAAGAAAAGTAGGAAAGAGGAAAGAGAAATAAGAAAAAGTAGGAAAGATGAAAGATGAAAAAGTAGAAAAAAGAGAAAAAATAGAAACGAGAAAACCTAGGTTTCAAAACTTAAGCCCCGTTCAGGATGGTTTTGAGTTTTAAATTTCAAAATTTTTAAAAACTGAAACTAGTTTTGTTTTTAGTTTTCTGTTTTAGGTTTTTTTTTGTTTTCAATTTGGAAAATGTGTTTGAATTAGAAATATGTAAGGTAGGTTAAGTCAACTATACTACCATCAAATGATAAAAAAATAATAAAAATTAAATATACAATAAAATAATTATTAAAAATAAAAAATATTAAAATAAAAATATAAAAATGATAGAATCTGGATAAAAAATATTAAAATAAAAATATTAAGATTGAAGAGTTAACAAAAGCAGCATCGGATCATGCAAAAAAAAAAAGAGATGCATCAGATAGTGATGATCTTTCTTCTTCACAAAGGTTTCAAGGGTTCATCGATGTTTCTGTCAAGTCCAATCTAATCAAGAATCTGAAGATTGTATAAAAAAAAAGAATTTGAAGAGAGGAGTGAAGTGCATAGAGGGTTCTTCAAACCAAGATAGCAGTATTCATACTCATAAGCAACTTGAAATAATGTTAATTTGAAAAGAGAGGTAGTAGAAGTAGAAATGGAGAAATCCAGACATTATAGGAATAACTTGGAGGAGCTGTTGACTCTGCCGAGTCATTGATAACCAATGTCAAATCCCATGCACCTAGAGTTCCCAAACCACCGCCAAGACCGTCGCCTCCATCACCGCCATCATCGTCTGACACAAGCTCTGATGCTTCATATGGAAATAATGAAGCAGAGCAAGTAGTTTGGAAACCTCCACCACCCCATGAGGCTGCATCCAAGTATGCTCCACCACCTCCTTCGCCGCCGCCTCGAGCCGCTGCATCCAAGACTGTTCCGCCGCCGCCGAAGGGGAACAAGCCAATACAACTCAAGGGAAGAGAAATGTAGTTGGCAAGGATAATAAATTTTTCAAAACTAAAACTGAAATCTCAAAACCTTTTTTTGTGGTTTTCAAATCTAGATAAAATTTGTTTTGAAATAATGTTAAAAACCAACTTAACCCCATTTTAGCTGAACACGATTTGTTTTCAAAATTGCATTTTAAAACCAAAAACCAAAAACTCAGCACCACCCTGAACGGGCCTTAGGTTTCAAACTGAGGTTTTGTAACCAAAATAGCTTTTGGAAAAAAAAATTTTGCTTGGACAAAACCTCGATTTTGAGGTAAAACCTAGATTTTAAAACCAAACTTAAGTTTCAGAATGAGTTTCCAAACAAACCCTTAGATACCAAACAGTTAAATGGGGCCATTTACCCACACTCAACAACGTGTGATTTCACACTGGCTTAATGAAAGTACAAATAAGCATTTATATAAGTAAACTACAAACTAAAATTGACCATGGAATCTAATATAAATGAGTGATGTCTTATGCCATATTCTCTCAAAACCTTTTAGTTTCAGTTGCACACACTACATTATTTTGTCTGATTTGATTTCCACAAGTGGTTGAGCTATACATGTGAATCGCTATCTTTCTTGTTGTCCGGCCAATGTGTTATTCATCATTTCCTTATAGTTTAGTTGCATGACCTATCTTTGGTTTAGCGTGTCCCCTTAAAAGTTAAAACTACTTTCCAACACACATATATATGTACTTAATTTGTTCCATATCCTTGCTTGTTCCGTCGCGTAGCCTGATAATTTTCCTCCATTAACCTAATTCGCCATAAGAACATTTTCTGTGAAAAAGATAAAAATGATTTTTTTTAAAACAAGATAAGTTCTTTCATTTCCCTCAATGTAATGTATAAAAAAAAAGGCAATGTAGCTATCAAAAAGCCTCACAATAATAATAAGTTAGTAGGACGAGAAATGGCAATATATGTATATTAATCACGCATTATTAGAAGTTATTTTTAGTGATTATATTTGATTTTTTTTGTGAGGAGATTATAGAGGTACGTTCATACGAATCAAAATAAAATTCATATCACATGCTTACTTTATAAGTAATAAATTATGTTGAAAAAAAAAAAGGCTATCCCACCGGGCAAATCCGCTTGTGTTTCTGTTCAGCTTCCAGCATAGTGCAGAATCAATCTAAAACCTTCGTTGGAAATAAAATAGAAGAAAAAGGGATGTGAGGTTTATAAAAGAAGGAAACTCTTCGACCATCAAAATCAATACAGACACACGTTCATCCTCCAAGACCAACACAGACACATTTCATTACACAGAAACACAGAGAACAAGATAGGCACGGGGGAGAGATAGAGAGAGGGGATGGGAAGCACAAGGAACAACGTGGAAATGGATAAGGAGAGATTAACGGCTGAGATGGACTTCAAGGACTCATCCTCCGTCGTCATCAAGATCCGGCGACGCTTACCGGACTTCCTACAGTCCGTCAAGCTCAAGTACGTCAAGTTGGGCTATGGCTACTCGTGCAACGCAGCCACTGTCCTTAAGGTCGGCTTCATCTTACCCCTCTTCCTCTCTCTTCTGCTTCCGCTCACCGGTCTCAAGCTGGACGACTTGTCCCTGCTTTGGTCCGCCCGGACGGTTCAGCTCGATAGCCTCGACGCCGTCACCAGGCTCACAGCCCACGCCGGTCTCGTATTTCTCTTCGGCGTATACTGGGCTACCCGGTCCAGACCTGTCTTCCTCGTCGACTTCGCCTGCTACAAACCCTCTCAGGATCGGAAAATATCAGTGGATGGGTTCCTCAAGATGACAGAGGAAAGCGGCGGCTTTGAAGAAGAGACCCTCCAATTCCAGAGACGAATCTCAAGCAGGGCCGGTTTAGGTGACGAGACGTACTTGCCGAGTGGTATTACGGCCAGACCCCCGAATTTGAACATGAAGGAAGCCCGGTCCGAGGCAGAGGCCGTCATGTTCGGAGCTTTGGATGCTCTGTTCGAGAAAACAGGGGTTCGACCCAGAGACATCGATATACTGATAGTGAATTGCAGCCTGTTCAACCCAACTCCATCTCTCTCCGCCATGATTGTCAATCATTACAAGCT
>JANTPZ010095808.1:0-18792 GCA_025593235.1 Vachellia pachyceras | reverse complement strand
CATTATCAGGCAGGAAGGCATCGGAGGGCAAGCTGTAAACAGCATGGTGGAAATCGCGTGCATTGAAGTTTCCTCCGGGATTATAGGCGATCTTCAGCCGAGTTACACGAAGATTCACTCTCTCGCTCATACGGATCGCAGCAACCATGTATTGTGTACTTCGAATTAATCGTTCAAATCGGATGTACATAAAAGAAAATAATAATAACTTGTACAACGTAATAAGTACCTCATCAAAAGCAGATAATCTGGTTTTAAAGACGTAGCACAGACCGATCTTATCCAAGGGAGAGTTCGATCTCCGACATGCGATGAGGAAGTATTTGAAACGGCGTAGAAGTTAGCAAGTTGAAGCAAAGACTGAGAAATGAAATCCAATCCATCATAAGCAATCAAATAAAGTATATGATTATAATCCAATCCATCATGGAGAAAGATATCCCCGTCTCTCTGGTTTGGCGCGAAAAGTGTCGCAACTGTTTGCGCCAAAGTTCAAAACTTCAAACGGAAATGCCGTCGGCATTCGTGGCTCCCTTATAAAGGTGACCCTGCTCCTCCGTTTTTTTTAAAAGGTAGATAAATGAAAGAGAGAAGATGTCAAATTATATTTTTTGTTTTAAATTAATTTTAGTTTAATTTTCTTTATTCTTTTGTTTCTCTTCATATGAAACGTAGGTTTGAGAGTTTTTGAACAAGTATGCTTACATTTTACGAGATAAAACTTACTTTATGCACAAAATAATTTAAAGGAAGTTGGTACAAACTATTTCAACAATATTTCAATATAGTCCAATGATTAAAATATCTTTAAATAACAATATTTTAATAAATAGTTAATTAGATAATATAATGAAAAAAATTATATTAACATTAATATCATTAAATAATTTAAAATCAAATTATTTATTAGAGATACATTTAAAATCAAATTCTTTTCTACCGTTTTCCTAAACAGACTCAATATATAGAAACCTATCACATGTTAGTGAAGTCTTTGCCAAAGTTATTTAAAAAACAAATCATAATTTTGTCAGGTTTTTGGTTTTTCATCAAAACTTATTTGGGGAGGATTACAATCTTCACATTAATTTCCAAACAAGAATAAAGAAAAAGGAAGAAAGAAACTAGTGTTGGGTAAACCATTATCATAATTTTCTTTCTCATCATCCTTCTCTCCATATGCATGGTTCCTCAGGAAGTTCAGCTTATGTTGCCTGTTGGAAAATGATACTAGTGGGTGTGAAAGTGCATGCATAGCACTCCTAAGATTAATATACAGAATGGAAGGGTAAAAAACAAGAAAATCTTTTTATATCTCTTCAAAGGCAATTTATAAAGCAAAATAGGACTAATGTGTCAAGTCTTCACGGCACGTTCAGATCCACTTGAAAACTGGAATATTCCAGTTGGTATCCTTAACTGTGAGTAAAATCCTAACTTTAGTAGCATTCTCCGTTGAAGTACCTACGAATCTACATGGTAAGTGTGTGTAAAAAATTTTATCTGGGAATATGAAAAACCAATCCAAACAAGTCCCAAGATTCTACGCAGTTTATTTTTTTCAAATATCACAGCCCACAGTTTTTACCACTTTTTTTTTTTGTTATTGTCTCGCATCACCCTTTAATTTCGAAGCTTCGAGCTAAATTAGTGTGATGAGTAACTGAACTTTTTCAATGTAATTTACGATTCACGAGATAAAAATGTAAGAGAAATTTTGTTTCAATTTTGGGTAAACATGTTTCCATAATGCCCTCACAAACAAACCTTTGATTTAGCCTAGAAGCAAAAGTATAAAGGTATTGAGACTATTTAAATTAATAATAAAAGTTAATTTTTCAACGTAATTAACGGTCTATAAAATGACTGTAATAAAATTTTGTCTCTGTGAAATTGCTTTTGAGTAAACAGTGTCATGGTGGTATATAAAATTGTGTATATATAATTAAGGCACCTTATGACATGAACTGCTAACGTAAGATGACGCATACACACTTATCGATCCAACAATAAATTACGTCATTATATTCCATTTCAATGTCAATTAGAATTAATGGATTATAATCATTTGAATCACGCCATTGGAATATATTATGGACAGATCAGTAACAAGTTAAGTAACTAATTGTCAACTTGCATTGTGCTTGTTTGGGAACACCGTTTCCTAAACGGGGCACGTAAGCCGAGATAAAACCATCTCAAAATCTGTAAAAACCATCTTGAAATTCATTAAAACCATTTTGAAATCCATAAAACCATCTTGAAATTCGCAAAATACCTCGAAATTTGTAAACTCATTTCTCCCAACGGACTTCTCAAACACACATATGTTTCGTCGCCGTATCAATATAATCTAGTTCAGGATATATATATATATATGTTGAAACTTGAAATTGAATATTTTTGTGTTTTTTTATTTAATTACAGCTTCAACGTCAGTAAATAAGCTCCAAAGCATGTGGTTTAATCATCAAAATTATAGTGGAAATATTAGTGGAAAGGCTTCAATACTTTGCGCTTGTTTGGGAAGCCATTCTTCCTAACGGTGCACGTAAGTCGAGACAAAACCATCTTGAAATCTGTAAAAACCATCTTGAAATCTATAAAAACCATCTTGAAATCCGTAAAACCATCTCGAAAGTCCCAAAATGCCTAGAAATCTGTAAAATCCATTTTCCCAACGGAGTTCCCAAACAAGCACTTTGCTTGCGTATGCCCTTAATTGCTCTTTGATGAGTTTATTAAAATTGTCGTGGAAATTAATCCCATCTTTAATGTAGATATCATGCCAATCCACAAGTGGGAATAAATTAATCATCCAATGACTTCTTACCACAGTTTTTCTTTTCATTTTTACACCTTTGTTAAACTATTCTTCTGGCCTTCTGCCTTTACCCACAAGAAGATGACGTGCATGTCTGGAAAACAACTTTTATTAACGGTATACGTAAGTTAAGATAAAAGTATCTTGAAATCTGTAAAAAAATCTCGAAATCTGTAAAATATCTCGGACTCCGTAACACATTTCTCTCAACGGATTCTCAAACACACATATGCATGTTTAGAAAATTGTTAGAATAATGATTTCACACAATCCGAGATAAGTATGTAAGAGGAGTTTTATCTCGATTTACGTGAAAGTCACTTCAAACAGAGTTACCAAACACACAATATATTAAAGTGTTTATCTTTGCACATGAGGAAGGATTTAGGAGAATTAAATGTCTTTAATTGGTAATTACAATAATTGATCATCTCTGTTAACATAGTTTTTTAATTACAATTATTCAGAATTTTGATTATCAGCCATACCCGGCCAAGTCAGATTTACCAGCTGAAGCCACTTCCAAACACACCCAGATTTAAGGCAACTTTTATCCATGTAAAATGATGCAAACATATACCAAATTAATATTACATGTACGTACACTTGAACACATAGGGTCTTCATTAACACCGTACTATCTTAATATAAACCTTGACTAATTTTTTCATGGAGAAAGATTAAGTGAAGCTTAATTAATGTTAAGGACCAGACGCTGGCATTATACAGATCAACTTGAAAGAGGAAAGATTAATTAGCAGCAAAAGGACCTTGTACTAAGCCGTGATACACGAGAACATTCTTCTGTGGCTGCTAAACCGGACGAGAGGCTTCGGAGCAGCACCGGCTGTGTGCCGCTGAGAAGACGAGAACTGGCTGGAAGTGAAATCTCCGACGGAATTGTGCCGCCTGTGATGATGATGATCCTTCCTGCCGTCTGCATAAAGTTCAGTTACCGTCTGGGTTGAATCAGGCGTCTCAATCTGATAGAGATGGCTCTGATATCCGCGAGGGTGGATCTCGGCCATGTTTATGAGAGGAGAAGACGCTGATCGGAGACGTTGGTACTCCCGGCGAGTTCGACTTTTCTTCACCGCTCTGTAAACTAAAGGCAGAAGACCCTCCATTTTTGTGTCGCCGAGAAACTTATGGCTTAACGCTATCAGAACATTTTGAGGAAGAAAGAGATGGGGCTGGTATATATTTAACAAGTAACACCATCTTTTAATTGCTGATTATTATAGAGGTAGGTAAGGTGGCCTTCCATTTTAAAAAAAAAATTGATAACAATCTATATTGGAAAATAAATTACATATCTATATGGAATACGCAATATTTAAAAAAACATATTTCTAAAATAAAAATAAAAATATCTGTTTAAACAATTTGGAATTTTTGGAAAACATAAATTAAAAAAAAATAAATTGGGAAAGGAAGGAAGAGAAGAAATGTGATACGGCAACGTTGGTGGGTTGACTTTGACGGCCAAGACTGTAAACTAGTGATGACGCACCAAGTATATACCAAACCTACCGGTTCTTCTTGGAAAGGAAGCTGTGATGCTGACTATTCTTCGCGTGCCGGAATTTCCATTAACCCGAAGTGAAAACCGAGCCCGGCTCATTTCGGTTTTTTTTTGTCGGTTCTTCATTTGGTAAATGCTTAGTACTTGATTTCCAATTCTGTTATTGGGCTCGTTTGTAAAAATGGTGAAATACTTTTATGCAAGTTGATATAAATATATAAAGGAGATTATCTCATTTTGTAAAAAAACACTGTTGAACGTATTTTTGAACTCATGAAAAGCTTTACCAAACAGAGTCATTGTAAAAATATTACGGTTAAACCCAAATTAAAAATATAAAATGTTGAGTCTTACAAATTTCTATCTAAATCCAAATCCAACAATCATTTTTTTAAAATAAGTTCATAGGCTAGTTCATATCTAAAATACTAAAACTCAAAATTTAAAACCCCTTACCCTTTCTAGTAGTTCACTCAAAATTTTATCAGTAAACTAATGGCCAACTAATTCACCCACGTTTAAATGGAGAGGCGACATTTCAAATACACGTGGGATGACAATTGACCAAAGTTATAAATACCAGTTGACTTTTTTAAAAAAATTAATGAGGTTAAATAACTTTCTTCATATTAAATATATTTTAAAATACTTTTATCTAGTTATATATCAATTTAAATGTTATATAAATTAGTTAAAAAATGAAAAAAAATTAATTTACTTAACTTTGTTTATATCTCCAGAATAATTTAATATTAAGAATCAGATGTAAACCTCAAGAGGTAAGGACGGACTAGAGAGATTGAGATTCTAATACATCGTTTTCGCTTAATTATTAAAGCTGGTATATAGTTTGCGTGGTTCTTTCCATTTTCATTTGTTTATTTCTTTAAGTATTAAATCTCCGTACCCAATAACAAAAAATAAGCTAAGGAAGTAGTCATCTAGAAGCGATGGATGGGCAGATGACAAATCGAGGATATGTAGAGATAAGCTTAGAGACAAACAAACAAAATTAAGTGTTAATTATTATACTATTTCCCAAACCAAACGAAACAAGTGGCTTCACACACTAAACCAAGAGCTGGGATGCACTGTGTCAAATAGATTCGGCCCGTTTGAGAAAGCGGTAGAGAAGTATTTTTACGCAAGTTGAGGTAAATATGTGAAGGAGATTATCTGATTTTACAGAAAAACACTGTTGAACGTACTTTTAGAGAGTAAATAAACTTTTTCAAATAAGCACATTACATATTACATATTCAATGACGGCATCAACACGGATCCCACATATACCCACTTATATAAGTTTAATTTTTTATACGGTATAAGAACCGGTTAACCCCTTTTCTTAAAGGTTAAAGAAGTTGATTAAGTGATATATTTATCATTTTTTAAATTAATTTATTTGATTTATAAACTAGTATATGATGTAATGATACGTATAAATATTTCATAATATTTATTATAATTTATTTATTTATTTTTCTTAAAAGATTCAACGGGAGGAACGATTATTATATTAGATAATGGCTGTGTTTGGGGGAGCGTGTATACTCCCAAAAGCACGTTTAACAGTGTTTTTTCCGCAAAACAAGATAATCTCCTTCACATATTTACATCGACTTGTGTAAAAGTACTTCTCTATCGCGTTCCTAAACGGGCACAATAGTTAGTGTGAGACAATGTTTTAATAATGGATTTATTCTCTATGGGCGGGGGATAAGGCACTTAATTATTAATTAATAATGAGTAATCATTATATTGTTGGAGTCTATCGGTTTTTAATCCCGGATTTTTGCTTACCACGTTCATATTTAAAACAATTCCAGACTTGATTAATCATAAAATGTTGTCTCCAATATTCAAATTTGTCCAGCTTTTTTGTCTGCCAACGTATTAATCAATGTTTATTGGTGATAATGAGGCGCCCAACGTTCATATGCTCCCAGTGCCTATAAATACCGAGCTCCACCAAAGAGCTCAGTGCACCAAGCTCTCGATCGACTTTAGAGCTTCCTCTCCTCTCTCTCCCTCTCTCCTTGCTCTTTGAGCTTCAGTTTTCTTTTCCTGATGTTTTGTTCCCTTGCTCCGGCGAGAAGAATCCATTTAATTTTAGGGAGTTTCCAGCCTGTGGCGGAATAACTTTTTGTGACAGTGTTTTCAAACCTAACTCGGATTATTTTTTTCCGTTAACGGATTCTTTTGCAGCCAACGGTGACAACATATATAACAATCAAGTGTCTTCTGATGTGTGGGGAGCTCTTAATCACCTGTTTATGTTAGTAATTAACAATTAACCAAATAGTTTTCAGATTAGTTAGGACTTTAACTAGTTTTTTATCGATCTTCCTAACTTGCTCGATATTGTTGAATGTTCTTCCCATTCTCACGACTCAGGTTCCAAAACGGCAAAGAGAAAGAAAGAGATAAGCGATAGTTGGGAGGAACGTTCAACCATGCTGAGCAAGTTAAAAATACAGATAAAAAATTAATTTACATAATTATTGCAAAGCAGCCGGATGTAATTTAAACTTAATAATAAATGGAATTGATTTTATATCATTTTTATGATATCTACGCAAGTCGAGGTAAATATGTGAATGGGATTATCTCGTTTTACAGAAAAATATTATTGAACATATGTTTGATTTTTTTAAACATTCCGCCAAATAAGCCCCATGAAACAAAACTAACTCCTCAAAAGGCACTTTCTTACTAAAGCTTCAAGTACAAATCCAATCATAGATCCAAAGACAATGGCAGAATTCTATAATCTGATTTGCAAATTGCAATACTGAAAGAAGAGACTAAACAAAAAAAAGGCTGCATATCGGAATACCATAAATATCATAATTAGAATGAAAGATTTAAATTCAATTGATAGAAAATTGTATCTTTTTGAAAAAATATTAACTGAAAAAACAGGTGAAAATATTTCCTTTTTCTTGCTCACTGTTGTGGCTTCCTCTTGATGGTTTATGTTGAAATAAATTTACAAAAATAATCACCATGTCACTTTGAGTATTTTATTAGTGGGTGATCTATATTGTAAATACTATAATGGACTTGTTTGTTGAAGCGTTTGGAAAAGTCAAACGCACGTTCAACAGTGTTTTTACGTAAAACGAGATGACCTCCTTCACATATTTACCTCGGCTTGCGTAAAAGCACTTCTACCGCGTTTTCAAATGAGTAAAATGACCCTTAACCCTTTAAAAATATAATATGTTAGCTTATCATCTAATTAATACAAAAAAATAGGGAGATTTAGTCTCACGTCCCAAATAAGCAAAATATTTAAGGAATGGTCCATGTAGAAAAATATTTAATGAGAGGTCCCATTGATAACATGAGGTGTTGTCAACATAGCACATGGTGTTGTCAATATAAGGACCTCATGTTGTCAATGGGACCTCTCATTAAATATTTTTCTCCATGGGATCATTCCTTAAATATTTTACTTATTTTGGACCTGAGGCTAAATCTTCCAAAAAAATAATATGATAGAATTTGGTCTAATGGAGTGGATTCAATTCACAGGTAAAGTATGGGCTGAAACTTCATTGTAAGTACTCAAACACTTTCTGTGTTTGTTTGAGAATTTCGTTCCTTCAAAGGTGCATGTAAGCTGAGAGACAAAACTATATCAAAATCTGTAAAAATCATCTCGACATCCATAAAAATCGTCTTGAAAATCCGTAAAATCATCTAGAAATCCGTAAACTCCTTTCTCCTAACAGAGTTCCCAAACACATACTTTGAATGATAAAATCTCTTATAGGCCTGGTGATTGCCAAGACCATTTAAATTGGGATTTGAGAAGATTTGGGTGTTTTAAATTTTTATGGTATGTTTATATTTAATATTCAACAATATTTTAAATATAGGGTTTTTTATATTTGCGGCGATAGAAACAACTTTTTGTTAAAATGATATTTGCAAAATAAAGTTAGGGTAAAAGATAGATAATTTGATGTTATTTATATTTGGATTGAAAGTAAGAGAAATGATTTTTTGTGAAGTTGAGATTTATTTGGATAAATATTTGAGAAGTTTTGGTGGAAAATGAATTAAAATGACATAAACACCAATTTTCTCTAAAACTTATTATTTATTTATTTTCTTCTACTTTTATAATAATTAAATTATTGGGTCATTTGCAGTAATTTTTTCATTTGTCATTAAAAAAAATCATGGCTGGACCCATGGACTCATTCTCATTTGGGCTTGAAGCAGCTCAAATCTCTCCCTACGAAAGGAGAGCCAATTGAGCTAACTTTCTTCAAAATGACTTTCGCTAATTTTGTTGCCAATTTTGCCCTCCTAACACATTGAAGCTCATAATTATTTTAAGGACTCTTTTGAAACTCAGTTATGAAACCTAGGTTTTGTGATAAAATTTAGGTTTTGACCCAGAACCTAGCACAAAATTTAGGTTTTTGTTCAAGTAAATTTTTTTTAGAAAAGCTATTTTGGATACAAAACATCAGTTTGAAACATAAGTTTTGAAAAAGTTATTTTCTTATCAAATCATATTATCTCTTCTAACAAATTTTATTTTTCATATTTTTCTTTGTTTCTCTTTTCTCTTTCTAACTTATTTTTTGTCTCGAACTCTGTAATAGTCAATGGGTTCGTTTGGGAACGCGGTAGAGAAGTACTTTTACACAAGTCGAGGTAAATATGTGAAGGAGATTATCTCGTTTTGCGGAAAACAGTGTTGAACGTGCTTTTGGAAGGTGAATAAGTGTTTCCAAACACCCCAAATAACTTCCCAAACACGATCACCTTTCAAAACATAGGTTTTACCTCGAAATCCGTAAAAGCTATTATCCTAAAATTAATTCTCTAAAATCTAAATTTTACCTCTGTAAAAGTTACGCTCAAACGGATTTTCAAACGAATTTTAAATTAAAAGAAAAATGCTTGTAATTATAGAGAAGTTTTTATATTCTATAAAGAAGTTTTTATATCAATATCTTATAAATATCTTCCACTGAGTTACTCTTCATAAGAAACAAATCCAAAGAAAACTCCCGCCTAAATTTTATTCACACTGTTCAAGACGGTCAAAAGGATTGGAATCTGACAGAGGCTTCTCTCTCGTTTCAAATGTGGAAACCCTCCGCTTCCCCTCTCTTTCATCTCAACCAATTCCACATTCCAATCTTCCCCGCCCTGGCCCTGACCCGTTTGGTTTAATGAAATTTGGAAGTATTAATATAAAAATGGAATTGATTTTCATATCCATGCATGTTTGATATGATGGAATTGGTTTTCATGGAAGCCAATTCCATCAAATTCATAGATTTTCATTTCCACGTAAAAAGTTTGGATTTCCAATTCCATGTTGATAATTCCATTTAAAAACTTTTTTAAATTATTTTTAATTTGATTTAGATAGTATTAAAAGTTAAAAAAAAATTTTTAATTTAAAAGAGCTTTTAGATCTTTTTATTTAAAAATCATACATCATTTTTATGATAAAAATATTTTTAAAACTTATTTCCATTTCCATTTCCATTCACATTTCTATCCAAATGAATTCTGCTTCCTTTCTCATCTCCCAATTCGTCTCTGATCTATTGGCATTTAATCTCTCCGGCTCCCTTCAATATTCATGGTGGGGAGAGGCGAGGTAGTCAGATCTCAAGAAGCCTTCGAATCCGCTTCTCCTCGTGTTCTTTGAGGTGTAAGTTGTCTCAGTTAGCGGCGAAATTTGCTTTCTTTCCGCCGTCCCCTCCGACGGACCAGCTCAAGAAGCGAGATGACGGCAAGCTCACGGTGGTTTCTCCATCTTCGTCGACGGTGTCGATTCCTCACGCCGACGATAGTTCCTTGGACGTTTTGTCGGTCGATACAAAACGTGGGAACAAGATTGTAGCTTTTTATCTGAGGAACCCATACGCTCGCCTCACTCTGCTTTACTCTCATGACAATGCTGCTGATCTGGGTCAGCTCTACGACTTCTTCGTGCAACTCAAGGTCAATCTTAGAGTTAATCTCATCGGGTTAGTGGTTCTTTTTTCTATTTCTTCACCAAACAAGCATAAAAAATTGTTTCAAGCTTAGTCATCTCATGATTTAAGAAATGGGTTCCCTCTCACTTAAGTTCAGACACATCACGTTATTGTTGACCCTTACTTTGTATAATTAGGGGACTGTTCTGCAATAAGTATGGTATATGTTTGTTTTTAATTTGGTTGTTGTTGGTTTTGTCTTGCCTGGATTTGAAACCATGAATTAAGTATACCATTGTGTTTCTGATTGATGACCCATCCTGGGCTTATCATTAGACTTATTAGATCTGATGAGTGACTTTATCAGAAATGCAAATGTCAATACTCAATACCTTTTCCACTTAAGTTCAGACACATCACGTTATTGTTGACCCTTACTTTGTATAATTAGGGGACTGTTCTGCAATAAGTATGGTATATGTTTGTTTTTAATTTGGTTGTTGTTGGTTTTGTCTTGCCTGGATTTGAAACCATGAATTAAGTATACCATTGTGTTTCTGATTGATGACCCATCCTGGGCTTATCATTAGACTTATTAGATCTGATGAGTGACTTTATCAGAAATGCAAATGTCAATACTCAATACCTTTTCCACTTAAGTTCAGACACATCACGTTATTGTTGACCCTTACTTTGTATAATTAGGGGACTGTTCTGCAATAAGTATGGTATATGTTTGTTTTTAATTTGGTTGTTGTTGGTTTTGTCTTGCCTGGATTTGAAACCATGAATTAAGTATACCATTGTGTTTCTGATTGATGACCCATCCTGGGCTTATCATTAGACTTATTAGATCTGATGAGTGACTTTATCAGAAATGCAAATGTCAATACCTTTTCCAACTTTTCAATCAAAGCGATAAACCGAGAAAGTAAAACAAAACAAGTGGGTTTTGGCCTAACAATGAAAAAGAAAAAAAAAAAAAGCAAAGTCAACAACAAAAAGTTTAGTTGTTTTGTAGCTCCTCGTCAGTCCGTAAAGACTGAAAAGCCTCCCTTTTTTGTTTTTGTTTTTTTCCTTTGGGTTTCTGCATTTATCAGTCCGTAAAGACTAAAAGTGTGGAAGACTTGTGTATATTGGTTTACCTTAAATCAAGCTTTTCTTAACATTTTAGGAATTTCACCATAATCCAAGAAGTCTTTATTTTCTTTTTTTAGTCAGTCAGTTTTGGCAGTCAGCTTTTAGTTTGAACTTTGAAGTGTTAAATGTATTCACAAGGCAAAATTACGCAGAAGGTAGAGCTGGAAAGAGAAAATTTGCATATCTGAGATATAAGTAGGCTAATTTTTAACTTCCTTTTGATTACAAAATTGCCGATATGGAAAAATTAAAATGAACCTTGTGTTGATGAAGGTATTTCTAAAACATTAGTTAAAAATCAACTGTGAGAGCGATTAGTTTAAGAAAGTGTTGATGGAGATGGGTGCAAGTAACATAATTCTTGTGTTTGTTTTCCCCCTAATAGAACATCTAATTTATTCTTTTTTTAAAAACAGCTTTTCAAGTGAAAATTATTTTAGGGATGTTTCGTCTAAAAGCATTAACTATTCTTAAAAATAGAAATCATGGATATCATCTTTAACTGATTGTTTTGTCTGATACAGGTAACTCAATATGTTATTCAAGTGAACTTACATTTGTAAAATAGATTACAGCTATAAATAGTCAAGTATTATTCTGTCAGTTAAGATTGGGATACTTCTCTCCCCATTCAACATTTTCCCTTGATGAATGGGGCATAGCCAAGGTGGAGGGACTGGAAGTTGATCTAAAATTACAATTCTGAGTAAAAATATCTTTCTTTTTGCAGATCAAAGAAACTGCAAAGGGAAAGGCTGCCTAGACAAAATTTACTCTGATCAGCTCAAATGGCGCATATAGCATTGTTTTACGTGAACCAATCACTAGCCGAACTCATCAAGTAAGAGCTTGCAGGCCAAAGTAGGCCAATGGTACTTCAAAGTGCGTTTTATTATTAATTCCATTTAATTAGTATTTCCCCCTTTTGCCTCTTAAATCCATATGATTGATCCTTACATTGTGGTGTATCATGTATGTGGTTGTAGTCTCCTTTTTGTGTCTTTACGTCACATCTTCAGTCTTAGCCTCCATTACCTTTCTGTTATGTACTAGCTTTAAGCTTCTGCCTTCACATGGATGTTATGTGGTCTATTCACTGTGACATGTGACTCACCAGTACCAGTAGTAACTTTTTCACATTCAGATGTTGGCCAATGCACTCTATGCTGTCTCTGTGTAAGCATAATTAGTATCTCTCCACCTTTTAGATAACATGTCGGTATTTGGCCTTCAATCTTTCATTCATAAGACCGGTTGAAAGAGATGCAGGAATGTAAATGGCATAAAAGGTTGAAATTATACCCTCCTTTATTATTGCTCAGGCTCTCCATCACAAGAAAGATCCTCCAACTCATCACAAAAGGTTGAAATTATACCCTCCTTTATTATTGTGCTCTTTTTTCCCTTCCAAATCGAATTTGACCAGTCTGATTTCTTCTTTTGTTTGTCTTATGATATCTACTATAGGGATGAAACTAAAGTGGCAACGTCCAAAGATGTACAGAAAATCTCAAGTTCACCTCAAGGTATGCTTTTGTTGTTTGAAATGTTCCTCTGCTTGGTCATGTCGTGATTAAGTACCTTAAGTTAATGTTGTCAACATTTGTGAAAGTAATTCTTTGATGTTGAAAGGCAATGAGTTAATCTGGTATTTATTTGGGAACTTTCTTCAGTGGAAGTTACGTATGATTATTGTGATGATAGTTTCCTGTTTGATTAACTAAATATATGCATCAGTATACACCTGCATTTTTATAGTTTTTTTTATTGGGTTTCCTTCGGATGCCTTGCACTCTGTTTTCCAAGAACCATGCAAGTTATTGCATAGGTGTCTCCATTATTGTGATTATTTTGTTTTTTAGCAGAAAAGAACGCAAATATTTTTGTGAGAGCTAAGGAAGAGATTGATGCTATTATTCACCATGATAAGTCACCTCACCGTCATCACAAAGAAACTCATGGGTTGAGCGATGATATTGACGAGAAAACCCCTAACGATGAAGTTAAAAGTCCCAATGTCTTTGAAAGAGTAAAAGAAGAAGTTGAAGCCGTTGTCCAAGCAATCCATCCCAAGAAAGAAATATGACAGTGCTCTTTACCTCATGGAAGGTATAGTATTCAGTTTGACTGTTGGATGAGAGCATGTGAATAACTTGAATAGTACATATATGTATTACTTTTAGGCTCGCTTGGCTTGCTGAAATCGTTTTGATGAAAATAAAAATTATGAGCTTAACATCACCTTTATGACATATTTAAAATTTTTTGCAGAATATATATAATAATTATGAATTATAAGCTTCCCGTGTAACGTACGGGGAGCACTTCTAGTTTCTAAAACAAGTAAAAGTATGATGTTGACATGAGACGTAAAGAGCCTTTCAATGAAGGTTATGGAACTGAAGATATGGCACTCCTTCCTAGATAACTTCTCACGTTTTTTCTTTGACCTTCAGTTACTATCATTGACCCAAATGGGAATCACACTAATAAATGTAATGAAATCATGGGCGTTGTTGAAAATGAATAACTACCAAATTAACAACGACAAGTTACATCTATTGTAACCAAAATGACCCTTAGGGTATCAAACAATGGGTAGGAGTAGCATTTTTAGGGGAGAGAGAGAGGATAAGATTTGTTTGCCATCTATATATGATTTGTTTATCTTATCATATAATTATGAATTACGTGTAATAAAAATTCTACCACTTTTAGGAGAGAGGATAAGATTTGTTCGACATCTATATATGATTTGTTTATCTTATCGTACAATTATGAATTACATGTAATATTCTATCACTTTTAGGGGAGAGGATAAAATTTGTGGGGCACCTATGTATGAATTGTTTGTCTTATCTTATAATTATGGGATCTGTTTGATGTAAGTCGAGGTAAATATATGGAAGAGATTATTTTATTTTATAAAAAATACTGTTAAATATGTGTTTGATTTTTGAAAATGTTGTTTAAAATAAATCCATGAATTACGTGTAACTCATTTTTATTAATAGACTTGTTAGCGTCATAAAAGCAGAGTAGAGGGACATGCCTGAACGGACGTTAAGTTTAAAGTACGCATGAAAAATGGTAGAATGACAGAGAGGAAGAGATTTTGTCAATGTCAGTTGCAGACTTTTTTTTAATTTGAATTACTTTAAAAATGATAACAAAGTACACAAGTGTAAATTTAAATGTTTAGGAAGTGATTCTCAATTGTGTTAACGTAAATTAAGATAGATTTTATCTTACATAATTACCTCAGATCTGTAAAATTATTTTTCTAATGAATTTTAGACACAGATAACAGATACTTAAAACATTCTCAAGCTAATTAGTGACGCCAAGTTAAAATCATACCATCAATCTAACTACCAGCATACCTGACAACAAACAACTGTATCATTTTCAGCGGAGTGGATAAGATTCATCGTATTTATATGATTGGTCTTATTGTATCTGTTGAGAATTATTATTTGTATAACGGCTTTAAAAATCATAACGAACTAATGAGTAACGCTGAGTTAAAATCATATCATCAATCTAACTACCAGCATACCTAACAACAAACAACTGTAGTATTTTCAGCGGATAAGATAAGATTCATCGTTATTTATGAGCTTATTTATAACAACGTTTGCAAAAACCATATGTAAGTTTAACGTTGTTTTTTTATAAAACGAGATAATCTTATCAACATATTTACCTCGACTTGCGTAAAAGTACTTTTATACCGTGTTTTTAAACGAGCACTATATCATTTATCTTATCACTGTAAAAACCAAATCCCAGTACATTGTCAAATTTTCTTGCTGTTACCATTCATATTTCGCCTACTGATTTATTGTTTTCATTAGCTGAAATTTCCAAGATGATTCCCACATATGTTGCAATAAATGTTATGTTGCGTTTAAAACATATATTGGCCCCGTTTGGCAATATTTGTGGGAAGTTCAGAAGTCCATTTACCAGCACTTTTTTGTAAAATGAGATCATCTCCTTCATATATTTACCTTAACTTACGTAAAATCACTTCTTTACCGCGTTTCCAAACGGGTCCAATAATTAGATGGATTACCATGTCAATTTCTCATATCCTATCATCTTCAGGGTAAACTCAGTATGTTCAAGTTGAAATGCATATAGTTAAATATGTTTGATGTTTTTGCTAATTATATAGAAAACATGACAGCCAATTCTCCCATGTATGTTGTTAGAAAGAATATCTTATTGTGCAACTTTGCATGTGTAACATAAATCTTTAATTTGTTTGGCAAAAAAAAACATAAATTTTAATTTAGTCTTTGAGCCTTATAAGAGCAAACATTGTGGCAACGGTGTCAAATTTAAAGACAAAAGTACACATAAAAAAAAAGAAGGATGGAGGAGGATATTTTGCCAATGATGTTGGAAATGTTAATAAACTAATGAATAATGATTTATTAATTAAGACAATTAGATACACTACCAGAAAAATAACATTTAGCGACGGAAAAATCTATCGCTAAATGGCTATTTTTCATCAGAAAATATCCATTTAGCGACGAAAAAATATTAACGACCCTCGTTTTAGTAACGGAAAATAGCGATTTAGCGATGGATTTTTCCGTCGCTAAATGACATTTTTCTAGTAGTAATGATAAGTCTACCACTAGTACCTCAAATAATAAACTTTAAAATTCATTAATTAGCGGGGAGGATCATCATGACCAATATTTCTTTGTGTTTCGTTTTGTTTCAATAAAGTATAAGACGAAAAATATGAACAATATTTTTTTGGGAGAACGGACACAGATTCTGAGGTAGTTTATGTGAGAGAAAAATTGTCTCGGTAAGCGCACCCGTTGTGTCAACAGGCTTACCAAACGGAGCTATTGTTGAATTTCATTGCTGCCACTACGGCTCATACATTTTGTTTCCTAATTTAAGATTTTTATTGGGTGGAAATTCTAAAATGCCACTCCGAGTGTTCGTTATAAGAAAAAAAAAAGGAAATATGCGTGTAACTCATAATAATACATGATTTATTGAAATCTGAAAATTTGTTAACCCAATGCAAAACGTCTATGGCTGTGTTGGGGAGCGTACGTACTTTTCAAACAAATGTTCAACAATATTTTTCTGTAAAATGAAATAATCTATTTCATATATTCATTTTGATTTACGTAAAAGTACTTTTTATCACGTTTACACATGCATGTTATATAATTGTGTCCAACTTGCGATAAATCTCTTATTGGGATTTGAGGTTCTTCTATTTAGACCATTCGCATGTTCATTTTGCCATTTTAATATTTTAGTGAAAACAACTGTTTCACTTGCCTTTTAAATTTTTTAAATTAAAAAATATAAACTTAAACTGTTATATACTTTCAATAATTTTTACAATATTATGTTTTTCATGTAGTTTATATTTTCATATATTCATATGTATATTTTATTAAAATATTTTCTACTTCTCTTATTAGCTCTGTGAAAGTAATTTTACACTATCTAAGATAATCATGTGAGAGAGATTTTATTTTTACATGCATGAAAGTTTTTTTAGAATTGATTTTTAATAGTTCTCCATAAATCAAAAGGCAAGGAAAGTAAAAAGGGGAAATAAAAAACCTTTCAAATTGTAAAAAGGATAAATCATGATTTTGAATTCCCATAATCCTAAATTAGAGCGTTGGACTAAATAGGGATTTGAAAATATCTGTGAAAGATAATATTGCCCATGAAATATTTTTTAGATGGAAGACACGGCACAACTCATTAAAAATTTTTGATGAGCAGTTGAATGATGTTACATCTTCAACTTATCGCGATGAGTGTTGAAGATGAGACACTATGCATACGAATGAAAAATTTTCCATTCAGACGAATAGAGTTTTCATTTGAATGAATAGACACTATTCATCATAATGAGATTTTTTCATTCGAATGAATAGTGTTTTTTCTTTTGGATGAATAGTGGGTTTATTTGGAAAAGCTTATTTAGTCTTCAAAAGTATGTGCAACAGTGTTTTTCGTAAAACGGGATAATCCCTCTACACATTTATCTCGGCTTGCGTAAAAATACTTCTCTGCAGCGTTTCCAAACGGACACAGAATTACATCTTCAAAATTGAATAATGTTTCATCTTTAACTCATCGCAATGAGGGATGAATAGTGTTTTCAAATGAGACATCTTTCATCTGAATGAAAAGTTTTATAAAAACACTATTTATTGAATGAACAGTGATGACCGCATCTTTCTTCCTAATATTAAAACACTATTCATCGAATGAATAGTGATGACCGTATCTCCCTTCCACAATATTCATTGGTGATGTTATATTTTCACTAATATTTTAAAATTCACTTTTGGTTTAACATTTTAACGTGAGATTATGGAAATTCGAAATCACTCATCATTTTACAATTTTTAAGATTTTTCCTCTAATAAAATATTCCCAACGTTAAATCTAAGTTATTAATTGTACTCGTAGCTGGGTTTATCTACATGGTTCTTGAGGTAATTTTGCCCCGAAAGCGAGGGTAATCTTACCACCAGCTTTCAATTCAGCTGTCGTCCTTTTTATTTAACCTTCGACCGCGAACTGGTTCCAGTCCCTCTCTTCGTTCTCCTGGTTCATTCACTGATCCGCCGCCCGGATTTTGCCGTATCGAGCTTGGGATCTCTTTTCTTTTCATCATTCGTTGAAAATCAGAGATTGTGATTCGAATTTTACTTTTTGTTCGATCTGGGTTACGTTGCTTCGATAGATCCGAAGTGACCTGTGAGAGCCAAATTCCTCTGCACCTCTCTGATTTAAGGTATAACCCCTCTTGTAGCAATCCACTGTTATAGATCTCTGGTTTAATATTCAATCTATACCTTTGCATGCGGTCCTGTTCACTGTCTTTGTCGTTTTTGGGCTCTGAATTGTATTTTGTTGCGGAAAATTAACGGATTCAATTTCATATGCTCGCTCTGTTTCATAACAAACATTCGCGATTTAGTATCTCTATTGGTTTCTGCGACGAGGGATGATCCGATCCCGGTAGTGTCATGCATCAGTCCGCCGCATTCAATATCTGAGGCTTTTGAATGCCTGTGGTGATTTGTAATGTTTCCGGTTCTATTGCTGTGGATCTAAGTGTTCCTTTTGTAGCAAAATATGTAGAATTGACATCCGCTTAGTGTATTGCATAATCCAGGTTAATTTCTTCTCTTCGATTTTCTTAATGGGTGACTGCCTTTGTTTATATCTGTGCTTGAATAGTAATATAGACGTCTGTATATGCATATATATTATGTTATATCTTGAAAGTTTCGTATTTTTAATTTTAAAGATAATGTTCTGAATATTTT
>JANTPZ010095800.1:0-10618 GCA_025593235.1 Vachellia pachyceras | reverse complement strand
TTCCTCGTATATTATCTGACCAACCTGCGAATCTACCTTTCACTTTATGAAGGGATTGACAGGAAAATGTTTGGTTTAATGATTCTGTCGCATGTAATAATCGTCTAGGAGGGTTGTTGAGGTTAACTTTTCATAATATGTCTGTCCGTTGACGATTGTTGTATTTGCTTTCAAGATGATCTTTGAATCCTTCAGATTGGGAGGATTGCTCTCTTGTATCAAATATCAATTTGCATAGCACACGACAATCTCCATTTTAATTGTAGTTAAAGCCTTTTTAATTATAGCGTTTTTTTAAAAAAATGATAAAGCTTTTGCTAAGTTCGAAAAGATAAGAAAGGAGTGGATGAAAAACTTAAAGAGAAGTGTGCCTCCCGTGAAAAAAATAAGTGTATTTGTGTGTGTACATGAACTGCTGGAAATTATACTATTTCGTGCCATGCACAATTCTGGAATCCAATTTGTAAACTGTTTCTAGATGAGAAAGAGAAAAGAAAGATGAGATTTATACATATTTTCATTTTCATTAAATTATTTTCCCCTTCACTGGAAAACATTTTAAATGATATAATGTACGTCTGGATTTTTTTTGTGAAATTCAAGAGAAAAGGAAGATGAGATTTATACATATTTTCATTTTCATTACATTATTTTCCCCTTCGCTGGAGAACATTTTAAATGTTTTAGTGCGCGTTTAGATTTTTTTAAAATTTACTTTTTTAACATGATTTATAATTTATGAAGTAAATGTATAAAAAAAATTTATTTCAAGTAAATGTGTTTTTATAAGATCATTACAAACATTCCTTTAATGTTTAATCTTTTAGGCATCACTTGGTTTCACAATTAACAACTTTTTTTTTTTAGGTAAGGGTATTACCCAGGGTATCCACCGCCGGCAGCAGTGACTAATCCCCTCGCTGGTTTGTGCGGGCTCCTCGATGGGAGGGACAGCTGGCCCTGGGAAGCTGCTGCATGCCCAAGGCAGGGTTCGAACCCCTGACCTTGGTTAAGCTTGAAAAAGTTCATTGCGCACCGAACTGCATTGCTTTGCAAAACATGGGAGTGTTTTAGTGTGTATTGGGAAATCTATTGGTAGAATAATTTTACACAAGTCGAAGTAAGTATGTGAGAAAAGTTTTATCTCAATTTACGTAAACATGATTCCCAAATATGCAGCTAAACTTTACGGGAATTCAGGAGAGGCCCTTTTTCCTTTTTTTTTCTCCTCCTACACTTTTTTTTTCCATGGAAAATTGTTGACAATTTTATGTATTATTAGAAGGTATCCATGCTCATACTACTAGTAATTTAAAGGATTTTCTATATAAAAAGTATCATGCTCGAATTCAAATCCTTCTAATTAATAAAATTTGCAAGTATAGACTTTTTACAAATTCTTCATTTTTTAATCCTAATGTTTAATCAAAATTTCAATAAAATTTTTGGGTTGGTGCAATATTTGATCCTTTAAGTTTACGCCATTTTAGTTTCCATCACTCAAAATTTCAAACCATGGATTTTGGTTACTCTAGAAGCAAAATAGTCTAAATTTTTATTAAATTATAAATATCAACATTTTAAACAGAATGAATCTTGAAAGACTAAAATCTATTCTTTAAAATTGAAGTCAAATGATAATATCCTACTCTCTCCTCTCTTGATTGAAATTATATTGATGGAAACAACAATCATATAAGCATTATCTTACCGGGTAAAATTGCCCACATGAATTGTATAATACTGTTGCACTTTATCAATAACCAAAATTTTTAGATAGATAAAAATCAAAATATCCCATTTAATAACAATAAAAGTTTATAAATAGAAAAGATGACAAAAAAACAAAGGAGGGTTATGAATTGCAGGTGAGATGACACTATTCGTCTGCTCGTGAATAGCCATAATAATGGCTTTGGTTGTGAAGGAGTACCAGAAAATTAATGCTCTTAATATCGCGACATTTGCATATGCCACAGCGGAGGAAAACCACAAGATTATTCACTAATTGGGATACAAATGCAAACTAATGTGTCTTACTTAAACAGACTTGCACTTGAAACTTGTCTGAGACAAGCTTCAACTTCTAGTATTTTCTTTTTGTCTTCAACCCAAATTGTCTCTCTCCATTATTATTTTTTTGGTATTATAAAGTTTAAGTGAGATGGGTCTCTAAGCGGTCAGCACATACTTCCAGCTCAAACAATATTTAAAGAGATACTTAAAGTTTGTTTGGATGTGATTTTAAAAATAGCTTTTATAGATTCCTAGGTAAAACCTAGGTTCTGGAGAATAAATTTTGGAAAATAATTTTTACAGATTTCGAGGCAAAACCTAGGTTTTGAAAAGTGATTTATGTTTGAGAAGTTATTAGCTTTTACGGATTCCAAGGCAAAAAAGTGGGTATGAAAGAGAAAATAGAAAGAAAGAAAAAGTATGAAAGAGGAAAGAGAAAAAAGTAGGAAAGAGAAAACCACATTTCAAAACCTAAGTTTTAAACGAAGGTTTTATAATCAAAATAGCTTTTAGGAAAAAAAATTGTTTGGACAAAACTTCAGTTTTGATGTAAAACTAGGTTCTAGAATTAGTTTCCAAACAAGCCCTTAATCAATACACATTAAAAAAAAACTCATCCATGGTGAAATTCAAACTCATAATAGTATGAGTTGCAAACCAATTCTTTACCGTTGAATCAACATTTGTTTAGATCATTTTTTTCCATTATTAAATATGATGAACCTGAGCTCCTTATCCACCCATCTCTGGACCAAGTGATTGGCTAGCTTCTCTTCCACGGAGAGGGACCACACCGCTTCCATGGACCCATTTAACACATCTAACCAATTCGCTGTATCATTAATTCATGCTCATTTATGGTAGCTAGCCCCTGTGACAGCAACCAAGTTTGAAGTAATTCTAGTGGCTATGCTATTGTCCACATTATACTCTTTAGCAGCACACAAAATTATTCACTCCCCAAAAATAGAAAAACCAAATACAAATGCGAAACAGAGAAACTAGCTACACACACAGTAACATCATCATCATCATCATCATCATCATCATCATCATCATCATCATCATGACTTTTGCTTATCTCTTTGAAGCTGAGGTGAATCATTCATTTGGATTTCTTGAGCTATTTTGGCCCTTCACTTGGGATACGATAGGATAACATTACATCACATGGAGCTACCTCTTACTTATATATACATATATATAAATAAATATCTTCCTCTAGTCCCATGCACTTTTTTTTTCTTCGCATTTGTTTGCTTTCTTCTTCTACTCTTATTTCTCTTCCTTGACTTGTTCTCTTTCTGTTCTTCTTCCAATTACTACACTATGCATCAGTGCCACACTGACCAACCTTCTCTTCCTTGTCTCTACTGCCACCCTCAGAGATATATTAGAATGGTGATTCTCTCTATCTCTCTCTCTCTCTCTCTCTCTCACACACACACATACATGTTTACGCTTTAAGAATATATACATATATATATATGACTTATCACCTTCATGTACTGAAATTAAATACATACAGGTTCAGAATCTTATAGAGAGATGCTTGATCCTTCACATGAGCCAAGACCAATGCGTTAAGGCACTAGCTGAGCATGCAAAGATTGCCCCACTTGTTACACTTACAGGTGTATATATTTTAGAAACAAGAAAAACGAAATGTACAATATGGTATATACTTCACAAATAAATAAATATCTGAATTTTATTCTTGTTGTGCAGTGTGGAGAGAGCTACGAAAGGAGAATAAGGATTTCTTTAGAGCATATTTCCAAGTTATCTCACCACCATTACAACAAGTAAGACACTTGAATCTTCTTCATATCCTTTTAGCATCTGAGGCTATATGTGAAGCTTATAATGAGCATTATTTTACTTTTCAGGTAGGCATTTTCACTGGAGACCGAGATTAGAGTATGAAACAGTGGAAACAGAGGATTAATTAGTTTGTAATCAATGAATAATCGTGTGTGAGGAAAGCTATTAGTGAGCATCATGAGAAACTCTATTAACAATAACTCCTGCAAGTTAAAGATATATCAGAGGTTTTAAGATAGTCAAGTTTCTAAGTCTTGTCATATTTATTAATTACCAGCTAGGATCAATGCTGATTATTACATTTTTAATTAGAAAAGTGATTTTGTTAATCTTCTGCATCTAGTTCTTCACATATTATGCTGGCAAATATGCAGTATGCAATGTAGTATGTGATTTCATTAATGAGGCTACATAATTGTAAGAACCTGGACTTTATTTAGTATTTAATTACACTTTTACTTAATTTTCTTGATTTAAACTTTTTTTTAATAAAGTCCATTATTGGACTACAAGGAATTCTGATACGTTACAGATTATTCAAACAACTCAAGTGATGAGTTGGAAGCAGATAAATGTTCACAAAAATAACATTGATATGAGTTTATTTAGCCGTATTTATGATTTTTTTTTCAGTGATCATGTGAAGTTATTAAATTTAAGTCAATCTACTTAGTTAAAGTTTCTGCTTGAGTCTCTGTTTTTATCTGACCACAAATCAAAATTATAACCATATTGATTGGATCCAAGTTAGGAAGGAAACAAAGGTATAGAGGAAGATGAACTATGTAATGTAAACTAATTGTGAAGACTAATGCAGCTTGTGCACTAGGAAAAAAGGGAAAAAGAATCAGAGGAAAATTCAAAGAAAAAGAAAATCAAGTATTATTGTTAAATGATTTAGTTTTCTATTTAGTTTTAAATGATTTAGAGACAAGTTGTACGGTAAGACAGAGTGCCTTTTTGTCATCATTCAAAAGGTGTCCTGGCCAAAACATAATTCCTTGTTGGTATCTTTCTTTATTCACACACAAGTTCCACACACAAAATCTTGCACCATTTACAATAGCATAAAGCACTACACTAGAAATATCATATCATAGTTTCATGACATTTTCTACATGTGTTGCCAACCGATATAACATTACTTTTTCTACATTGTTTCAATAACCAATGTAAAAAGTCTTGCACTTTTTATACCGGCTGTATCTACATTGGTTGAAGAATCATTGTGTAAAAGCTTTTCTGGCTGGTGTAAACCAGAGAAAGGAATATCCAAAATAGTATTGGTGGCAAAAGAAAATTCTATCTTGTATGTATATTTATATTTGTTCATACATTCAAATAATAGAGGAAGTGACACGAGAAAATGTGATTGTATATATGAGATTCACATTTTATAATTACATTGGAGATGACAGAAGAGCCCTTGCATTGTACTTATGATTTTGGAATTACTATGATTTTACCTCCTCATCTTAATGTGGATCCACATGGCTACAGCACTCTTCTTCTCCTTTGGATTGAGCTTGAGGGAAATTGGCCCACTGAATATAAATAACCATAAAAATTTTTAGTCTTACGAAAAGGGTAACACACTTGTTCTCCAACCTAATTACATAAGAAAATCATTCTCTTCTTTTTTTTGGGAAATAATTAAAAACTAGAGAGATTAAATTCTTTACATTTTTGGCCGCTGTTTTGAAAGCTTCCTTGTGGACCATGTCTGGGTTTTCAGTCTTCAGCCTTCTAATCTCTTCTCTGCATATCAAACCAATATTACTCTGATCTGAATCACATTTCTGACGCTAATGGTTAATTATAGAACTCTCTGTATATATTCAAACAGCATTACCTGATGAAGCAATTATAAGCAGATGGTTTTGTTTGTCTTTTCCCCGGGCCTATGTAGAATCAATAAAGGATGAAATGAGCATTAGAATTAATACACACACATTGCATTACAGATAACTAATTTTTGAATATCCGCAAGCCAAAGGTAGCATTACTTAAGCTCCTTACACCTCAGTTATAAGCCTTCTCAACTTCAAGTAAATTGGTTTATATCTCATACTCCTTCCCATCCTAAATATAAGCCCCTGCTTGAACTGTAAATTTACGCTACAAATGTGAAACTATGTGCTTCTCAAACTACCTTCTTAGTTGCCATCAAATCATCACTCTGCAACACTTTATTCAACTTTCTCATCACTTAGAACTCTTTACAAGTAACTTTTTCTGTAGCTGCCCCTAACAAACACCTTTATTATAATGATTAGCTTATAAAAGTTGGTGTTACTTACGTTTATTAATGGCGTGACTCATTGGAATTGCATCATCTTCGCCACTATCAGAACAAGTAGTCTTGTCTGCATTTTCATCTGTGCTACCTTTTTTGTGCTGTGAACATGTACGTATCAGAATGTATTAAGTCCCACAATGATTGTACTACTTGAAAGATGAATTGAAGGTATATAGATTTGGGGCGAGTCCATTCAAATTGGTTTAAGTTCCAATTCCAATAGTATAAGTAGCTAGTCACAACAAAGCCATTTGAAATAACAAGAAGACCAATCACTATTATGCTGTTTAATGAACATGGAAGATTAATCACTATTATGCAAATACCTGATCAAGACAAGTGAGCTGCGAAGGAAAGAGTGGAAAAGGGACATAAGAAGCTTTCATCATATTAACAGAGAGCAGGTTTGTGCAGTTTCCACACCTCACTGTCACCTCCATTGACAACCTGCTGCATGGAACATTCACCTATAATAATGAAAACAGATTAGAACACAACTTAATTATTTGTAGTCAAATTATATATAATTATGATGTATGTGATCTAGAAGCTATAAAGTAAGAACTCAAGAATCAGTACCAGTAACATGGTGCTGCAGAATCCACATTGCATGTAACATATCCGTTCTTGAAGATGAAGCTCGTTGAGTGTTGACATGGCTTGGTCTCTTAGAGAGACAGAGAGGACAAAGCTGAGATGAAGCGAGGAAGCATTTATATACAGTTGAAGGTGGAGACTGAAACAAGAAACAAAGTGTCTTGCAAGCTGTTTGTTTCATTAAACAATTATTGCAAAAATCACTGTACGGTATCCATGAAGGAATGTGGCCATGAAAAAGCCATACATAAGCAACATGTAATAATACGTTGTACTGCAGAAAATGACAGTAGATTTATGTCACTTACTTATTATTAGGACACTTTAGCTGTTATAGTTTTTCTTCTAAACCTTGCAATGATTTTCCAAAATTATTTCATGGTTTATTTTTTAATTTCCTATTTCTGTCCGTTCATAATCTATCCAAATTGTTGTATTTGATATAACATTGCAGCCTGGTATGATCGATATAACCAACCTCTTTTAGTGAGATAATGTTCTATTTTCCTTCCTTGTTCCTATTTTGATCATTGCATGATAAAAAAATAGTATGAAATGTTTAAGTGTTTCGACATTGTGGCAAGACACTGGTCAATGACATGACATTTAAAATGGTGACCCGTTGGATGCAACAGTCAATAAATGCTAAAAAAAATAGTAATTTGGATAAAACCAGTATGGTTTGAGCTCGCTGGTTAATCCGCTGACAAAAAAAGTGGTGGGTTGGATTGTCTAAAAAGTTGATTGTTAAAAGGCGGGTCTTTTTAATCCATTCCTTGGCATGCTAAACTGCCAACCCGCTTCTTTTTTTAAAAAAAAAATGTGAACAACTTCTAATTATAATATAAACTTAATTAATATTGGATGATTGTTGATCATTTGATTTGTGATTTATATTTAATTTGAATTGTAATATTTAAATTCAATCTTATGAAATGTATTATATATGTTTAAGTTGTATTGTTTGAAATTTAAATTAAATATTTTATGTTTAAGCTATGGTTTATTTTTATAAATTAAATTTATAAAAAATATATTTCATTTTAAGTATTAAAAATATGAAAAAGATACTTCAAATTTAAATTAAAAAATATTATGTATAAAAAATATGAAAAAAATGGCAGGCTAGGTTGAATAAATATCAGCCCTACCCAACATGCAATGACCAGCTTGTAACCGGCGTACTGTCCAATTCATGTCTAATTGGAGGGTTGGGCATCCATTGCCAAAAATAGGTAATATAAATAGAAATTATAAATAATGTAATTTATTATAAATTTTATATTGTATATTAAACATATTAAGCATCACTCTCAATATGTTAAGTTGAGGTTTACGCTCAACTAATACACATTTCAAACTTTTTTATTTGATTTTAATTTAGCCATACAGACTTATCCAGAGGTAACTATGGACTTAATAATGTAGACGGTGTACGGAAGATAAGTCTAAAATTTATCAACAGTCTTACTTTGATTAATAAATAATCCAAAACTGATAGAAGACTGAATCAATTATCATCTTTTTATTACTATGCACAAGTATTTACTAGATAAAATCTTATTTGAGGTACAGTTACACGTTAAATATGGACACGGTTCATCAATCATAATCTTTGCTTTAGGGCTTCTTTGGAAATCAGATTTAAAACCTAGGTTTCACAGAATCCGAAGTAAAAATTAGGTTTTGAAAAGTGATTTATGTTTGGGAAGTTATAGCTTTTACGGATTCCAAGGCAAAAAAAGTGGGTAGGAAAGAGAAAAGTAAGAAAGAGAAAGAAAGAAAAATTAGAAAAGAGAAAACTTAGGTTTCAAATCTAGATTTTGACAACCTAGATTACCAAACGAGCCCTTAGTTTGCTCCAACACTGTACCTAAAAAAGTGGAGGCTTGATCTAAATCTCTCAGATTACAGTTGCATATGCTAAGATCTGACAAAGAAAGTTTACCTACCTTCTTATTATGTGACTGTTTGTAGCTCTAAGTTCTATGCTTAATTATTTGCGGGCCAAGCTCTCTTTTTTCATGTGTCACCATGCAGACCATTCACTCATCGCATATGGATAACCAATAAATTTTGATCACTAACAGAAAAATATCCTTTAGTGATGGAAAATTCATCGTTAAATGGTTATTTTCCGTCGCTAAAATGAGGGTCACTAATAGTTTCCGTCATTAAATAGAAATTTTCTGATGGAAAATAGCCATTTAGCGATGGATTTTTCCGTCGTTAAATGGTATTTTTTCGTGGCTGATCTTGACATCAACCACTCATCCACCTTCATGTGTTTATTTTTTTTTCTAATCACTATTTGGGCTCTATACACATAGTTAGAGAGATCGAAGCCCTGACTAAATGGTTAATGATAGCTCTTCCAATTTAATTTTCTCCATCTAAGAGGTTTGAAGCTGCAATCACTTCTCCCGCTTAATCCGACAACCGTTTGACTTTGAGGGTCTATTTTCCAAGAGTGTTACAAAATGTTGGTTTGTCGTAAGGTTGAAAAATCATATTCACACAAATCAAGATATAAATCTTCTCACATATTTATCTCCTAAATCATAAGTCACCTTGGAAACATAACTTTCACCCCTAATCCAGACGACTCAAAATCATATTCACATAAATCGAGATAAAAATATGTCACATACTTATTTTATAAACTTTAAATCACGTTAAAAAACTACTTTTGAACCATCAAAATTTGATAGGAATGGGTCATTTTCAAAGGAGAGAAAACTTTTGTAAGCCTTTATTATGGGTTCCAAATACATTGGATAAGCATGAAACAGGGACAAGAATCATCTTGCTTTGTATGATAGTATGAAAGCTGGAAAAAGAGTAATAATTGCTATGCGTAAAAGACAATTTTTGGGTTGGCAAAAAAAAAGACATTTTTTGGCTTTTATAATAAACACTTGTACATTTCTCAAATTTTTTGTTGATTTTCCGATCCGTTTTATCCCAATTTAATTACTCATGCCACCATGTCATTGTGCTAATTCCCGCGTATTCTCTCTGTTGCACACAATTGAAGGTACTTTAGGTAAAAAAAAAAGGCTATACTTTTTACATATTTATTGTATTCAATTAATTTTAACTTTAATTTGTTAAAAAGGAAAGAACTGAGTAATATAATAAAATCATACACTTAAACCTAATTAATAGGAGTTGAATCCAAGAGACTAATTCCTTGTAATGTGGTTAACAAAAGTTTGAATCTCCAGAGAAATTTGAATATTTAATGTCTAAGTATATTTTGAATAAAATTGCTTCCTAAAAATTAATGAGTAGGAGACAAAAGAGAAGTGATGGTTTAGCATAGTGTTTAGTGCATATCAAATGCGTTATGGCTTTGACTACGTATCTTCAATCCATCTTGGAAATGAATACAGTCAAATTCATCTTAAAGTTTCATATTTTATGGTTATTTAGGTGAATAACTTTTTAAAACAAGTTTCAAGATTCAACAGTGTCCTTCACACAACTGTCAACAAGTGTTAAGCTAGAAGGACAATTATATGAAGATATCTCATTTTCATCACGAATAATAATGGGATCATGATCTCTCCTATCAATGAATTGAATTTGTGCAGTTAGTAGGAATCAAGAACCGGATATATTGCTGCTTTAATTTTTTATCCTCCTATTAGAAAATGAGGCAAGGTTGAACAATAAATGTTTGAGACCTCTTTCAACAAAGCTTTAATTTTTAGTTTATTACATGGTGAGAGGTTAATCATTTTCACTAGACTCAACCAAAATTAATAAAGCAGGGTACCTTGAGTTATCAAATGCAATAATAAGGGTGAGAATTGAGATGCAATAGCCCAACCTCCAAATAAAAAGGGGATGGTTCTACTTTCTATACTCTCTTCCAGC